>OZ010578.1:85241045-85273545 GCA_963932145.1 Acanthosepion lycidas
CATCTATCTAACGACCTATAATACATCTATCTATCGATATACTATCTAGCTATCAATTATACATCTATCTATCGATCTATTTATCTATTATACATTTATCTCGGCCTATCTAGCTATCTATTATACATCTATCTATCGATGCATTTATCTATCTATCGATATATTTATCTATGTAACCATCGATCTATTTATCTATCTATTATACATCTATCTATGGATCTATTTATCTATCTATCGATCTATTTATCTATCTATTATACATCTAGCTATTATACATCTATCCTCAATCTATCTATATATCTATTATACATCTATCGATCTCTTTATCTATATATTATATATCTATCTATCGATCTATCTATCTAGTATACATCTATCTATATATCTACTATACATCTATCTATCGATATATCTATTATACATCTATCTACCGATCTCTTTATCTATTATACAACTATTGATCTCTCTATTATACATCTATCATACATTTATATGTAATACACTTATCTGTCGACATATTTATTTATCTATGTATTATACATCTATATATCGACCGAATTATCTATCTATTTATTATACATTTATCTATTATATATCTATCTATTATACATCTATCTGTCTATTTATGTCTGGTCATTATCTAACTCAATCTGTCCATTTTCGAAGTGTTCAATATCTACGACTTTTCATTATCTTTCTATCTCGACAGATATCGAAATTCTCGTTAAGTTCACCCAGTATGTGTCTTTCTATCAATCATAGTCTGATTACTTATAATGCAATGATTAGCGAACAGGTACCCGGGGCTAGTGTAAATGCAATCGATATTCATTAACTAGTCTATAATCGTAGGCATGTTTCTGACTAAGCTGTGCTTGTTTCCTCCCCATGTCGCAATCAAACGCGATCTACTAATTTTTATTATCCATAATCAATTCACCAGTATTCATATACTTCGGCTTGTCACACAATAGTAGCGTAAATGCACAATGCATATTCTACTCCATCTATTATACATCTATGTTGATCTATATTCTCCATTCATCTATTATACGTATATATATATATATATATATATATATATATATATATATATATATATCCATCTATCTATCTATCTATTATACATCTATCTATCGATCCATTTATGTTGAAGAAACACACACACACACACACGCGCGTATATATAGGAGGAGTGCTGAAAATTCTTTGGCCCCATCGAGAAGACTTTCAACTCAAAATTTGGTTGTTTTTATTTGGGCGAGTGGCTGTGGCTGAAATCTTTTTAGCGCCATCGCACACACGCGCGCACACACGCGCACACGCGCGCATACACGCACACACGCATACACGCACACACGCATATATATATATAATTTTTTTCCTCTCATTTCGTTGTTGGAAGTGTTACCTGATGATCCGGAGTCCTTTAAAAAGGATTTTGGTGAAATAAATTATTGTAATGGTACTTTAAAGTGGTCTGTTTTTCATTAAATATATATATATATATATATATATATATATATATATATATATATATATTTAATAAAAACAGATCACTTTAAGGTTCCATGTAATAAGTTATTTCACCAGAACCCTTTTAAAGGGCTCTGGATCATCAGACTTTACTTCTTTTCATTTTTCATTTCAACTTTTGGAAGTAAAGTGGTTAATTCCCGCCTATCACAAGGGTATTTTCGCGGAAGTGAATAAAACATACCCGGCTAGAATTGAAGCGAGAATCTCTGATTTTAGAATTCCGCGCGGTTATTCAAAAGACCATCGGCACTTTCAAGTTTACAGTACCTGGTATTCACAAGCGGTTACTCATCTATTCACTAACCAAACTCGACGTTGCTTAACTTCGGGGATCGTACGGGAATCGGTGTTTTAACTTGATATGGCCGTAAGTAGTTTTGCACTAATATGTGTCTAGATGCTGTGATATCCCTTATACTATTTTTTTTTTTTTGGATTTTGTAAGCTTTTCTTTTAGCATTGTATATGAAATAACTAAGTGAATTGTTTTAAACATATATTTAACGTATTTTTAAAATACTCCACTATCCACTATTATTTAATCTACATTGCCAGGGGAAAATTGTACAAAATAAAGAAAACGAATAGAAAGTATAAACAACATCAAAACTAGCTACGTTATTATTATTATTATTATTATTATTATTATTGTTATGGTCTGGTTCCTTGTACCACGGTGATGGTCCAAGGTAGAACCAATAAAGAAGAACTCGAACACGGATATGGAATAACACAGATATATTACAAACAGGAATATATACAGAGAAGTAGAAGTGTTAGTATGAACAATCAGGTTTAGTAGAGAGAACAATGTAGTCTCGACCAGTATCACTATTCCAATGTCTTGCAGTAATTGTCTGAACGCGACTCTGTTTCGGACTGCCTCTGACTCGACTCTTGACTCGACTTGCACTACTGACTCCCCTTGAACTTCTGAGGCGCAGTATTTATTAAGTATGGAATAGTTCATTATTATTATTATGGGTAAGATCCCATAACAATTATTATTATTATTATTATTATTATTATTATTATTATTATTTAATCATTTCACCCCAAGTAATGCAATAAAGTCACTAAGACGCAAGGGTGTTATTGAGTGTGAGAGAATATGAGAAAAAGAAAAAATTAAGGAGAGTAATAAAAGAGGAATTGTGACAGACGATAACGGCTGACATTGGATTCAAATTTTTAAAGATCAAAGATAAAAATGGATTTACCTTTAAAGACTTTACAAAAATCGGCCCTTTTATGCCTACGCGACAGGAACAAAACATGAATTGAAACAGCAGCTTTGTATAACCAAATATTTAAGCTTCTAAAACTTTCAAAAACTCACGTTCGGAATTTAAAAGCGGGAAACTGGAAGAGAGTTCCACATGCGAGAAGTGCGAGAGAAGAAACTGCTGGCATAGAACTTACGATTACATCTAGCCATTTCAACTAGAAAACGATGAGACCTATTCGCCAATCCAGTACTGCGCTTAAATTCATAGTCTGGGTACAATAGGCGAAAGTCTAGCTACCAAAGACGAAAGCACGTTAGAAAAATTGCCGTGAAAAATTTTAATGAAATGTTACCAACAAACTCTATAACTAATGAACTTGGTAGGAATTAATAAAAAATAATTCAAAGACAGCTTATATTTATGTGTGTGTTGGTATATATACATATATATATATATGTAACGCACATTCATTACATTTTTTAAAAGTCGGCATACATGTACGCCCGTTTGTTTATACAAATATACCAAGATAGACTTAATTGTTTCCCTATCAGCATCAATAAATATGCAAACGAAACGAACGGAAAATGTATTTTTGGTTAGTAAATAAGAAGAGAGATAATATGACAGAAGCCATGGGAATATCCAAAAATGTTTCTTATCAGCAAATATTTCTAGAAAGAAAGAAGGCGGAATAACGGAGAAACTCAAAAAATTTCTAAGTCATCTTTGATTGAACGTAACTAACGGACTTTGCGTATTGCCTTCTGCGTCTCTTGTCGACAGTTGGAAAAAAAATTGAAGAGGCGCTCGTATTTACAAACTGTAGAAAGTATCTTCCATGTTTTGCAATGTTATTGGCGAAAGTAAACGTAGTCTCAATTATTATCACTGTTTCCTGCGATCTCAACAGACTCAATTACTGCGCAGCTAGAAAAATAGAATGTATTTAAAGCATTTCATATCTTGAAAGAAAAAAAAGAAAGATATTTTTTTTTATCTGAATAAGAAGGAAAGTTTTGAATTTATATAGCAGACGACTTCTTAATTCATTAAATCAAACGAACAATATTGAAGGTTTCGTTGATTACTATTGGCCACATACTATAATGGAGTCTTGACGCCAATTAAGTCACCATTTTTTTTAAAATTCCGGACGTGAGATTTTGAAAGTTTGAGAAGCTTAAATATTTGGTTATACAAAGCTGCTGTTTCACTCCATGTTTTGTTCCCGTCACGTAGGCATAAAAGGCTAGATTTTTGTAAAGTCTTCAAAAGTAAATTCATTTTATATTCATGGTTCCGTCCTTTTCAGTTTGTATGAATAAGGAGTAAATTTTTTTTATTAAATTTTCTTATGCCTCTCCTAAGAATCGCTTGTTTTGATAAACTGAACTTCAAAAAGTGGATATGATAAATTTTATAAACAAATTGGGCCAGATGGCATTATAAAGCAATAAGATATAACATAATCATTATATAGCAATAAGATATAACATATAACATATATATGATATAAATAACATATAATCATTATATACCAATAAGATATAACATATAAAATATAACATGAGATATAACATTATATATGACATATATGACATATAATCCTTATATACCAATAAGATATAACATTATATATGACATATATGACATATATAACATATAATCATTATATACCAATAAGATATAACGTAAGATATAACATTATATATGACATATATAACATATAATCACTATATAGCAATAAGATATAACATATAAGATATAACATATTATATATGACATATTATATATAATATATTATATATAGCATTATACATGACATATATAACATATAATCATTATATAGCAATAAGATATAAGATATAACATATTATATATGACATAGATAACATATAATCATTATATAGCAATACGATATAACATATAACATATAAGATATAACATATTTAATTTCAATTAAAAGGTGCAATTATAATTTATAAATTCATGAATCATTCATACAAAAAACAAATATAGAGGTTAATGATTTAAATGGCAAGAATACATCGTCGCAAACAATATAAATAAGATACATCAACCCCGAACCTGTATATGAATGATATGATCCCCGTTTATAAATTCCAGTTGCATAAGGTCTTTTTAATTTTTTACAAGCTTTCGTCTGTTCCTACAGACATCATCAGGTATGGAATAGATTTTGTTCTTGTTTTTACTTCTCAGTAATAAGAGGACAACGAAAATAGAGATGTAATCCAAAAAAATGCCATGAGAAATGTGTTATTGTTTTGGAATATGCCATTTAAAACATTAACTTCTATATTTGTTTTTTGTATGAATGATTCATCATATAAAATATTATATATGACATATTATATATAACGTATTATATATAGCATTATATATGATATATATAACATAATCATTATATAGCAATAAGATATAACATATTTCGTTCAAATCCTGAATTCTGTGCACACCATATAAACGTATAATATGTGGGGCACCTCGAGGCGGTGTAATGGTTAGCAAGCTTGCCTCCTTACGACTGAATAGTGTGTTCGATCCTCACTGGGTGCCCCCTAATTTCGGCCTTGTGCCACATCTAAGCTAAGCTTGGAAAATCACTATAAACATATAATGTGACCTTTGTCATAACGCGATCGTTAAGGTCTATAAAATGTCATCATCAGAAAAAAAACCCAGATTATACCTACTTTTTCGTATAGGGGTGTTTACCCTGTACAAGGCCCGGGATCCACTCGAAGTAGAAGGTTACAGAGGCACAGCTTATGTGGATATGGGTGGAAGATAACGGTTAACCATGACTTGAACAGGTTAAGAGTGTAGGGATCGGAGAAGCAACCTATTGGGAGTTGATTCCACGAACCAATGATCCGTGGAAAGAAGTAGTTTGAATGGAACTTAAATCTCACCAAGGGAAATATGAAAAGATTGAAGGTATTTCGCTACGATATGCGTGGCATGGCGAATGTTAGCCGTGAAGGCTAGTACCGGTGAAACTACGGCGTGTCGTTCATCTGAACATTCTCCATGGAAATAGCGATAGAGCAGTGAGAGGCTTGAGACGTCTCGTCTGTGAGAAAGGAGTTACAGAGAGGAAAACAATTCGTCGCTAACAACTCTATCGAGGGTGGAGAGTGAAAACTAAGCATTTCTCGTCCGTATATGGCAGCAGTATTAAATTATCTGGCTCTTGTAAAGGTAGAGTTTAGCGGGAGGAATGGGGTACTTGATGGACCGGTATAGGCCAGATTTTACAAAAAAAAAAGCGTCCATATACAGAGGATTCAAATTTTTAGCGAACTTCACATATAGCTTACTAGCAGCATGGCCCGGCGTTGCCCGTACTTGATTCAAAAATCGTACGACTCATACAGCAATCGCTATCAGTTGACTTAAAATATTTTTGCCCTTCCTTGCCTTTAAACGAGTGCCCTTTGCCGTGCTGATGTTGCTACATGCCTTACTTCTTGCCTATCTCACACTGCGAATTTTTTCTAAGCTCTATACTAAACATTAAATCTGTTACGAAAAAAGAACTAAACAAAATGAACACAAAACGATCAGCTTTAAAAAAAGACTCGTAACTGGCTGGAAAAGCCGAATGAAAAAAGAATGTTAACAACAAATACTTTTTCACACCCAACCCAGTTCTGCGGAATCAGAATCAACGTTGAGTTTAAGCAAGCGAATGAGCCAATTGGAGTAAATTGCTATGCAGATTTAAATTTTTCTCACTTGTGACGAATGCAGCTATCGATTTTTTTTACATGCTAGCATGCTGGTTAACATTCGTGTCAGTCGGCTGTTGGCTCTCACGCTAGCCAATAGAACCTTCCTGCCTATTCGTGACAGCCAGCTATAGGCTCTCAATCTGGCCAGTACAAAATGGCCGCTAACTACATGAAAACTGCCGTAGAAGTATGAAAAAATCGATTATTTCCACTATCGATGGGAGTTGGGAAATGCAAAGTCAGTTTTGGCTTTCCCGCTAACTTGGAGCATGTGCATGTAAGTTTTGGTACAAATCCGTCGAAAATTGCGGCCGTGCATTCTTTAGACACACCCACACATCCTGCCTTTTATAGATAGATCAGTCATCCTATATCTCAGTGAATGATATACAATTTCTTCACAGATGAAAAGGATTATTTCCACTATCGATGGGAGTTGGAAAATGCAAAGTCGGTCTTGGCCTTCCCGCTAACTTGGAGAATGTGCATGTAAATTTTTGTGTAAATCTGTCGAAAATTGCGGCCGTGCATTCGTTACACACACACACACACACACACACACACACACACACACACACACATCCTGCCTTTTATAGATAGAGATATAGACACAATGCTGAAATATAGAACACCCAATGCGGATCAAACTCTCTTCACAGTCGTAATTGACCTAGCAAGACAAGATTGCTAACTATTACACCAAGTCGCAGTTTCCGCGGGCTTCACGTATATATCCAGTATGATCCCGGAATAACGTGATTATTGACCCTTCGCTTTATATCGGATTTCAGGTTAAATTTGAGCGTGTCAAATAGGGGCTTTATTGTACTCATAAATGGAATAGATATACTGAAATTTATCATCCTTTGATAAAATATTGTAAATCACTATTTTTACTGCTTTCATCATAATTTTGGCGTATTCATGTTTATTGAAGATGGAAGGAAACTGCAATAGAAAAAACTGCTAGCATAGAAAATATAGTTACATTTTTTTTTAAATTCAGTTGTAAAGCGATGAGGCTTTGCTGTATGTCAAGTACTACGCTTAAATTCGTAAAGTCTAGTTACTAAAGAAGAAAGCTCATCTGAACAATTACCAAGAAAATATTTATAGAAAAATCACAAGGAAGCTACGTTACAGAGGTGACTGAAGCCGAGATGGCAAATTACCTTTGAGAGCGATCCATTCAAAGTTGACTGAGCTTCCAACGATAGTTTTTACGATCCTCTGTGTTGCTTAGTGATCCATCATGTGTAGATGCCATAAAAGGCAAAATTAGTATGGCGGATTTCTCATGGATAAATGGATAATTTGAAAAGTCACTTATCGCTACATCTGTGCCATGATGTGGACTGAATCAATATTGTTGTCAATAGAGTTAGTAAATGTTGCTATATATATATATATTGAATATCTACACTGCGATTTACTAAGAGTAACTTAGATGTGACAGAAGAGCAAAAATATGAAGCACCCTGTGAGGGTTGAACTCACTACTTAGTCAAAATTGATGTAAGGAGACAAGCTGGCTAGCCATTACACCACACTGAACGCACACACACACATCATATATTATATATATATATATATATATATATATATATATATAATTTCCTGCAAGCAAGGCAATAAAGCCACTAAGACGCAAGGAGTTACTAAGTATTAGATAATATGAGAAAAGACAATAAATAAGAAGAATTTAGCAGACCATAACGATTGACATTGCATTTAAATTTTTGAAGATCAAACTTGTCTGGAAAGCAAGAAGCCGGAAGAGAGTTTCACAAGCGAGAAGTGCGAGAGAAGAAACTGCTGGCATAGAACTTATGATTGCATCCAGACATTTCAACTGTAAAATGATAAAACCTTGCTGCCAATCTACAGGGAGCTCCAGGAAACTTGATTTATGAAAAAAAAATTAACTATATATTTTACAACATAAATGAATTTAAAAAATTAACTAACATGTAAATTTTTAACAATTTGTTGTTCCAGGATGCCATGGTTATCTCTTTAAGAAAGAGCATTCAGCTTGGAGACTGAAAAAATGGCAAGAAACTAAGATAACTGAAACTCAGTTTTACGATGTTGTATCTGTATTTAAAAATTTAATATCTTTTCCTTTTGTTTCAAATAACTGTTACAAAAATTCCAACAATTCAATAAAATGTACCAAATTTCCTGTATTTTGCGGGGGTACCCTGTAGTACTACACTTAAATTAATAAACTCTAGATACCATAAAAGAAAGTACATCAGAACAATTACCACAAAGTATTTATAGAAAAAGCACAAGGAAGCTACGTTACGGCAGTGAGAAAGTAATTGAAGCTGTGATGCCAGGTCAGGACCCATAATATTGCATATCCTCTGGATTTTATCTCTTTATATATATAACAGGAGCACTAGACCAAATGTCTCCCTCTCGCTCTCGCTCTCTCTCTCTCGCTCTCTCTCTCCCTATATATATATATATATGTGTGTGTGTGTGTGTATATATGTGTGTGTGTCTGTGTGTTTATGTGTGTGTGTGTAATACTTTCAGATATACTCTCTCTGTAAAAGGACAATATGAATAAAGATTAAAGACAAAAGGAAAACTTATCTTACTCGACACGTTTCGTCTTCTGTGGGACATTATCAACGTAAAATAAGTTTTCTTTTTCTTTTATTCTTTATTCATATATATATATATATATATATATATATATATATATATATATATATATATATATATGTGTGTGTGTGTGTGTGTGTGTGTCTGTGTCTGTGTGTGTGTAGAGAGAGAGACAGACAGACAGAGTGAGAGAGAGACAGTGAGAATGGTGGCGAGAATGAGTCAGTGACAGAGAGATACTGTCTTTATACTGAATGCTTCTGTATTTATTACAAGGAAATATCGATAACTGGGTTGGTGCAAAGAACTCGGTTACAAAATGTCAATGCCGGGCCTACTGATCAGATTTACACTTTTGCTTGTCTTTGATTTAGTTTGCTTTCCCTACGACTCATTTGTTTCAATTATGTATATATATATAAACATAAAAAAAGATAAAAAGTAAAGAAAAAAACCAATATTGTATTGCAATCATTGATTTACTACAAATACATAAAACACTGTCATCAGAATATCGATAATAGTGTTGTTAGCCGGGAATCGCTTCCTTGACACTGATGCAAAACTCGAATGAAGAACATTACTGTTTGGGAGTTAACGAAGAGGAGAGATAATGCGTAAACATTTGATTAGGTCTGTCTCTCAAGCAGTAATAACTATCAGAATTTGTTACCCTAAAGCAAACTTGACAAGGGCTTGTGTCATTATTTCGCCTTTTTCCTCCTATCAAATTCGAAATTACGCAGTTTGCTCTATTTTGGAAAATGAATATAATACTAAACAATTGTGAATTCCTTCGTAGCTGGGCTAGTTTATGAATTGACCCAGAAGATTCAATTTTGATCTGACGTTGTACCTCTAAAAAGATCTAATATGTATGATTGTTCTGTTACCACAGTTCAGAAACTGGATTGTTTTACTTCCCTTTGTAGTTGAGGTACCTTTTAGATTGGTCACCGTTTTTGACCACTTCCGGTTAGACCTTAGTATATCACCAGAACCCCTCACAGTAAAAGTTGTCGGTAGTTTTATCGTTCTCCTAATATCCTCGGTGTCGTCAATCAATCCTGCATACACCATAATACCACATCCTCTCGGGGAGGCGTGGGAATAAAAAAGCAACAAGAAAACATCCCATTGAGATGATAAATATTATTTCCAATATATATATATATATATATATATATATATATATACAAATCGGATGAATGATCATGAAAGGGGAGGGGTGAACCCCAAAACAAACTAAATATCAAAACAAAGCAAAAATAAGATTTTATGGTGAATGATGAAATTGTATCGAGTGAATAGGTCGTGAATCCGATTAGCTAGGTATAAGATAGTGAAGACCAGCCTAAAACCGATTCCCCCTTTTCAGCTTTGTGCCATAATTGTATTAATTTACAGTAAATCTCAACATCATCCTAAATGTTACCATCACCGGTTTGTAACTTTTAATACTTTTTCTCTCTACATTCGTCTATTTTATCATCATGTTATTATTTGAACATTTGTTTTATGTAGTCATATTTCATACGTTTATTATACGTTTGTTTCGCTCTGCAGTAGAATCCTTTCAACACGTGTCCACCGTTGCAAAAGGTAACGTCCCTTTTCCATGAACTCACCGCAACATTGGAATGTATTCCTTTAGAAAACTTTATACATATTTATGTAAACAAAATATTCGCTAACTTCCTTTACACCATTAGACAAGTGGTCTTATATGTTCAGATTTCGGTTGTTTTTGTCCTTTTCAGACTAACTATTAGGTTGGTGCCAAAAATAATGTCGTTTTCTCACATTTGGCACCAACCTAATAGTATTATTGATATGTATTAGGTTGGCGCAAAAATAATGACGTAATAATGTCGTTTTTTGACTTTAAAAAATACGTCAAAAAACGACATTATCACGTCATTATTTTTGCACCAACCTAATATTTAGTTTCCTTTTCTAGTTTCGCCATTTTGGTTTTTAATAAACCTGCTGATGAACCGGACTTCGTCTTCAGCGTCTCAATTGCTTTAAGCCGTTTATCTGGCTGTCTTCGAGATTAAGGACGCGTATGATACGGACACGTACGCTCGGGGACACAACAGATTAATTTTTCTATATTACCAAATATGTTAATTATTATTTTTTTTCATTATATTCCTTAATATAAAAAAAGTCCTCTCTTAAATTTCTTAAGTTTTGCTGTTTGTCCGGTTTTTTTTAAACTTTTATTCTGTTACTGTTTTTTTTTTTTAACTTATTATTTTCTAAGAGTAAAGCTGTTTGAAGATAACTCGAAACCATAGTTAAACTTTACATGATTTACTATTCTAAATTCTTTCTTTTTTACAGGAAGGTTTATTTTGTACAAGGCTCGGGGGCCACTCGAGGTAGAGGATTATGTTAGGAGGTAACTTGTATGGATAGGAGGGGAAGATAACGGTTAACCATTGACTTGAACAGGTTATAGTGATCGGGAAACATCTTTTTGGGAGTCGGTCCCACAGAGTAGTGGTTCGCGAGAAAAAAAGCTGTTCAATAGAATACGGAGAGAATGTGGGTGATTTGCTACTATGTAAGTGGCATGGCGTGTCCTTGCCATGAAGGTTTGAACTGGCGGAAACAAGGGCTGCAGTTCGTCCGAGTACTTTCGGTAGAAGTAGCAATAAACCAGCAAAAGATGCTTGCCACATCTCGCTTGTGAGGGAGAGGTTGGAGGGCGAAGAATAATTTGTCCCCCACAAGTGCTCGGAGACACTTTTGGACTCTATCGAGTTTAGAAAGTAGACCGCTCCAGCCCAAATATGACACCAGTACCCCATTTTCGGCCTGAGCTGGCTCTTGTAAAGATAGAGGATATAGCATGTGGAGTCAGGTACTTACTGGAGCGGTACAGGGAACCGACTATTTTACATGATTAACAGAGAAGCGTTGGATTAAGTGCGTTGACAAGAAAGGGGTTTACAATGAAAAAATACTTGCTGGGCTAAATAATTGTTTTTCTTTACGTTTAGATTATGAATTAACTTTATATTGTGTGTAACTGGGCAGAAATCTTGCATTTATGCCGGTGTGTTTAGAGAGTAATATTCAGAAGATTTTTTTGCTCCTAGTAGATATTTTAATGTATCCAGTGTATTCGGAGTAATTTTATAAGCCAATGGCAAAGACATTTTCTTAAGTTGATAGGATTGTTTCCAAAGTTATGAACTGAGTTTCTTTGATGGCTTTCGAGGATTGCGCTTTCACGCGTCGGTAGGTAAAATGTCAGGGTATTCAAAGTACCGTGTCTTCACGCATCAGTGGATATCATGTCCTGTTCTTCAATGTACCGTGTCGGTGGATATCCTGTCAGGTTCTTCCAAGTAAGGCGTCTTCACGCGTCGGTGGATACCATGTCAGATTCTTCCAAGTAAGGCGTCTTCACGCGTCGGTGGATATATTAGGTTCTTCCAAGTAAGGCGTCTTCACGCATCGGTGGATATCATGTCAGGTTCTTCCAAGTACCGGGTCTTCACGCGTCGGTTGATATCATGTCAGGTTCCTCCAAGTACCGGGTCTTCACGCGTCGGTTGATATCATGTCAGGTTCCTCCAAGTACCGGGTCTTCACGGGTCGGTTGATATCATGTCAGGTTCTTCCAAGTACCGGGTCTTCACGCGTCGGTTGATATCATGTCAGGTTCCTCCAAGTAAGGCGTCTTCACGCGTCGGTTGATATCATGTCAGGTTCTTCCAAGTACCGGGTCTTCACGCGTCGGTTGATATCATGTCAGGTTCCTCCAAGTACCGGGTCTTCACGCGTCGGTTGATATCATGTCAGGTTCCTCCAAGTATCGGGTCTTCACGCGTCGGTTGATATCATGTCAGGTTCCTCCAAGTACCGGGTCTTCACGCGTCGGTTGATATCATGTCAGGTTCCTCCAAGTACCGGGTCTTCACGCGTCGGTTGATATCATGTCAGGTTCCTCCAAGTACCGGGTCTTCACGCGTCGGTTGATATCATGTCAGGTTCCTCCAAGTACCGGGTCTTCACGCGTCGGTTGATATCATGTCAGGTTCTTCCAAGTACCGGGTCTTCACGCGTCGGTTCATATCATGTCAGGTTCCTCCAAGTACCGGGTCTTCACGCGTCGGTTGATATCATGTCAGGTTCCTCCAAGTACCGGGTCTTCACGCGTCGGTTGATATCATGTCAGGTTCCTCCAAGTACCGGGTCTTCACGCGTCGGTTGATATCATGTCAGGTTCTTCCAAGTACCGGGTCTTCACGCGTCGGTTGATATCATGTCAGGTTCCTCCAAGTACCGGGTCTTCACGCGTCGGTTGATATCATGTCAGGTTCCTCCAAGTACCGGGTCTTCACGCGTCGGTTGATATGTCAGGTTCCTCCAAGTACCGGGTCTTCACGCGTCGGTTGATATCATGTCAGGTTCCTCCAAGTACCGGGTCTTCACGCGTCGGTTGATATCATGTCAGGTTCCTCCAAGTACCGGGTCTTCACGCGTCGGTTGATATCATGTCTGCTTCCTCCAAGTACCGGGTCTTCACGCATCGGTTGATATCATATCAGGTTCTTCCAATTAAGGTGTCTTCACGCATCGGTGGATATCATGTCAGGTTCTTCCAAGTAAGGTGTCTTCACGCATCGGTGGATATCAGGTCAGGTTCTTCCAAGTAAGGTGTCTTCACGCATCGGTGGATATCATGTCAGGTTTTTCCAAGGTGTCTTCACGCATCGGTGGATATCAGGTCAGGTTCTTCCAAGTAAGGCGTCTTCACGCATCGGTGGATATCCTGTCAGGTTCTTCCAAGTAAGGTGTCTTCACGCATCGGTAGATATCATGTCTGCTTCTTCCAAGTACCGGGTCTTCACGCATCGGTGGATATCATATCAGGTTCTTCCAAGTAAGGCGTCTTCACGCATCGGTGGATATCATGTCAGGTTTTTCCAAGGTGTCTTCACGCATCGGTGGATATCCTGTCAGTTTCTTCCAAGTAACGGATCTTCACGCGTCGGTGGATATCATGTCAGGTTCTTCCAAGTAAGGTGTCTTCACGCATCGGTGGATATCCTGTCAGGTTCCTCCAAGTACCGGGTCTTCACGCATCGGTGGATATCCTGTCAGGTTCTTCCAAGTAACGGGTCTTCACGCATCGGTGGATATCCTGTCAGGTTCTTCCAAGCAGTAAGTCAACTCCTTTCAACTACGGCGTCGTAAGAAGCCCCTATTTCCATAAGTTAATATGTGGCCTATTAATGAAAAACATTTATTTCTACACAAACATATTTATTTTATAATCTTTTTCTTTTTCAATGCACCTAATTAATCGCATATATTGAACATTGTACAGTTAGGAAAATTAATGACAAAGTGGAATTTTTTGGTGAGTGTAACGTGTTTCAACTTTTACGACATTATCAGACTAAAGTGGTGTTTACGTTGATGTAACTACGGATAGGCAAGGAGAAGGAACGCTGACACTTGTAAATTCATTTTTTATATATATTTGGCTATATAGTCTAGTCAATTTTATTTACTTTCTTTTTTTCTTTTTGTTTATGTTTTTATCAGTTTTGTTATTTAGTATCTCACATTGTGATAATAGACGGAAATTTACTATGGATTAACTTGCGATTAAAACACTTTCTATACATTGTCCTCTTAGTAAATTGTTTTATCTTTTAATTAGATTAGCATGTTTTAAATAGAAATTATGGTTAGACTGCTTACGGTGAGCAGTTAATGCACTGAGTGCGTCGTCTTGTAAAATATCCCTTTTGTAATCATAGAAGTTTTTATTTAAATTTCTCGGGGTTTCACCTATGCATTTCTTGGGGCAATTAGATAGTGATAGAGAATTTTTTTCACTCAAGTTTTAGTTTATTTTTATTTAGTTTTATATTAATTATTTTATTGTATCTTTTATCATTTCACCCTAAGCAAGGCAATTAAGATGCAAAGGGTTACTGGGTGTTAGTGAATATGAGAAAAATGATATTAAAGAGGGAGAACAATAAAAGAACATGAATTAAGAAGATAGGGGAAAACGATTGACATTGCATTTAAATTATTGAGGATCAAAATATTCTGGACTTTGAAGATGGAAGCCAGAGTATGAATGTCTGTACCGTTAGTAAAGGTTTGAGATTTTAACCTGTTCTTTTTCTAGCGGAATAACTGCAGATGGTGTCACGATGGCTAAACGCCTTAACTAAAAACCTGGAAAAAAGAAACTGAGTGTATTGATTTTTTAGATATTAAAAATTTTGTGGGATTGATAATTATGCTGTTACACGTTTTGAACAATTTTGCTGTTACACTCGGTATACCACATAAAAAAATAGAATGTTTAACATCGAAAAACATAAGGAAAATTAATTCATTTAATAATATGTGAAAATATCCACTCTTTGCATGAAGATGGTCGCGAGACCCGAAACTCGTGTTACAAAATTATGGCAAAAAAGCATAATATATATATTTCTAAAAAATCCACATTACAACCAAAAACTTTTGCGCCTTCTCTCTTCTTTTTAATATATATATATATATATATATATATATATATATATATATATATATATATATATATATATTATATATATATATAAAGAAAGAAAAGTAAGATATATAATCCGGAGTTCTTATTGATATTTTATACGTAACTAATAACTGATACAACAAAAGTTAATAAAAGTTAATAAAAATGAACACGCTACCACCCCCTGTCTGAATGATTGGATATCTCAGTATCCTTGGAAACAGTGAATTATGAATTTTTGTGTGCGTTTAAAACTCAGTAAATTTAAAAAATAAGTTATTCCAATATTCTCTTGAAGATGAAATGGAACTAATTTTTTTAATCTAATTATAAAATTAAATTTTTTAGCTTCCATTTTTGAAACATGGTTATTACTGTGTTGCGAAAAAAACACATTTTAAACCAGTTAATTTATAATATATATATATATTACGAAATGGCAGGCAAGGTCGAATTTACTGCTTATAAACTTCAATCTTCCATGAATCTCGTACATTCATAACTGCTCATGGCGTATCAAATGTAAACAAATGACGTCATACATTAAGAAATGGACAAAGGAGCGTTCGGTAGGCAAGGTCGAATTTACTGCTTACCGGACGCTCCTTTGTGGCCGAGTCGGTTAAGGCACGTCAGCGTAAATGACGGTTCCGTATAGGATGCAGGTTCGAATCCTGTGAAAGGGCGAATATTTTCTATGAAAATTTCTCGGACATTCAGGCCGGTAAATGTTATTTAATACTGCTTATTATAAACAGAGCATTTACTTAAATACTTGTATCTATAAAAAGAACGTTAAACATAAAAATGTATTTAATAAATATATATATATATATATATATATATATATATATATATATAGATGTATGTATGTGTAAAACATGTGGTTATAAGTAAATATGATACATATAAAAGATATAATTATGTACAAACTGAGAAAGATTAAGAGATTTATAAATAAGTAGAAACTCTTAATTAAATGTTTACTTATTCAAGTATCTGTGCCAGAGAAAAGCGATAATAGCAACAAAAATTGCAATATGAGCACTGGTAAAAACATGAAATGATAACAGCAAAAATTGCAATAAGAGAACTGGTAAAAAATAGTTGCTGAAGACCTTATTTTTATAATACCCAGAAATTCATACACAGATGTCCTCAAGGTGGATAAAGGCGTTGGTTAGATCCAGTGACAGGACCCAAAGAGTTGTGAGTTCAATACCCGGTTAAGGCAGTAGAGAACTTGAAGAGAGGAATTAACAGGAGATAACTGACATCCATTAAAACATGGCGTGTGGAACTAGAACAGTCTACCCCAGTGAGCGAAATAAAGGGTTCAGTTCGACATTCCAACCGCTGAAGAAGGCCAGGGCGTACAACGGCCGAAACGTTTTAATAAATATGGCGACAAAGATGAGGACAATAGTCCGAATAATGCGCCTTCTTGCGAATAAAGTAATTAGAACTTTGCGAATTAAAATCTTTCTGCATTCATTTGGCATTGTTCTGTAGTATCCTAACCTCAATAAATATACAACTATAATCTATATTATGCGTGTAGACACGGTACTAGGAATTCCTCGACGTCCTACCTACTGATGAATCAAAGAAACTCATGACAATAAAAACCCTATCAACTTGTGAAATGGCTTTTGAAATTACATTTCGGAGCATTTAATTTTACTACGGTCTTCCAAATTTACTGATTTCTCGGAAACATTTCATTTTTTAATTTCTCGTTATTCCCCCCTCGCCGTTAATACGAAAGCGCTGAGGTGAAAATTCGAATCTGATCTATTTAACTGCCGGCCTGGGACGGATGTGTCAAGGAAGCCTTTCAGCTTTTCGCCACGTAGGATTGACACTATATTTAAACGTACAGTTGATTCGAAACGAAGAGTCTTAAAACGCAGCTCTTTCCATAAGTCAATATATTAGATTAGAACCTGACGTCCCCTCATTGCTCTTTAAGTCGCCTCATGACAGGAAAATCGATTCCCTTAGAGTCGGGCTCTTCCAGTTCGTTTCTAATTAAATTACGATCCTCGTGCCAACCTGTCGTCCTGGGTATGACGATAAACTACGCCCGCGTCCTGGGTATGACGATAAACTACATCCGCATCCGGGGTATGACGATAAACTACATCCGCGTCCTGGGTATGACGATAAGCTACGCCCGCGTTCTGGGTATGACGATAAACTACGCCCGTGTCCTGGGTATGACGATGAACTACATCCGCGTCCTGGGTATGACGATAAACTACGTCCAACAGCAAGGCCTCTGATCTGGAGGTTTTGAGGATCGTGGAACCACCTCTTAATTGCTGGTGTTCCCAGGTCTACCCTGACCCGGGGTGGTAGCACCTGTTAGGGTCCCAGCTATGGACAAATAGTTAACGCCCAAACTTGTGTAAAAATAGGTTTTAATACCAGAAATACTTTGTAAAAAAAAAATGCCAAGAATAATTTTTGAAGGAAAAATTATTATCGGTAATGCTTGAAAAAAAAAAAAAAAAAAATGTTAGCAATACAAACAGCTTTACACTTTAAAAAAATTACCAGCTACAGATTTCTTGAAGGAAATTATTCTCAGAAATAGATTTTTGAAGAAAAAATATTCCCAGAAATAGATTTTTGAAAAAAAAAAAAAAAATATTACCAGCAATAAAATTATTTGTCGGCTTTAAATAACCCATTGAGATTGATATGCCGTAAACAATCAAACTCATACCAACCTGGGGGAAATGTACCTTAAACTGCGATTTATAAGTTTGCATTTAATTTAAAGAAAAAAAAATGAAATCAGGTAATTTTTCAGTTCAGAAAAAAATAGTCGAGATAAGAGAGTAAGCAAATAATCTTTTTTATTCTATTTCATATATTTCTTTAAATTTCTGCGTTGGTTGGTAACCAGTCTAGGAGAAAGAAAACTAGTTGTGAATGGGGATAACAACACCATCCCAGAAACATCTACTGCGGAAATCATAGCAGCAATGCATAGCGCGTTGTAGGATGTGGTTACATACTCCATTGTAGCCCTTGCGACTTGAGTTGTCCAGGACTTTAAAGTACTTTACTAGTTATTCTTTCTTTAAATTATGTAAACTGCGAATTATACCGTTAAATTTAAGTTTCTGAAAAACAAAATGAAATCAGGCAACATTTTCAGTCCACGCAAAATAGACAAGATAAGACGGTAAATAAGCGAAAATTATTTTTTTTCATATATTTTTCTCTTTCATATATATTTTTTTTAAATTTCTGTATTTCTGTTCGGGCGGATGTGATGTCATGTGGCACGCGCTCACAAACAACCGGGTTGAAGAATGACATCTCGATATTTAAAAAAATGGTTTACAATCGATATATAAGGTTCAAGGGTTTAGTTAAACAGTTTGTGCATCTGGCTTTGCTGATGATGTAAAGTATATGGAGTCCCTTGTTGTTAGTAGTTTTGTCTTTTGTCCTCTGTGTGAACTGGTCCTAAATAAGAAATGTGTTCCCCAAAATAACCTCTCATCTATAAATGTTTTCAGCGTGTGAAGGTCACTCATAGGTTTTAGCCACATGACTAATTATTGAAAAATTGACAAAAGGTGTGTAAAGAAAAATAAACAGAAAAACAGAAACAGATTAGTACATTAATTACACACACACACACACACATATATATATATATATATATATATAGATAGATAGATAGATAGATAGATAGAAAGATAGATAGATAGATAGATGGATAGATAGTCAGCTAAAGACAGAGATAGATATACAGAGATAGATAGAGACAGACATCTAGAGAGACAAACAGAAACAGATAGATAGACAGAGACAGAAAGCAGACAGCTAGAGAGAGAAAGACAGCTAGAGAGAGACAGAGACGGATAGATAGAGAGAGACAGAGAGCAGACAGCTAGAGAGAGAGAGAGACAGACATAGACATCTACAGAGAGAGAGACAGCCCTGTAGATAAACACAGAGATAGATATATAGACAGACATACAGCAAACAGAGACAGACAGAGGCAGGCAGCTAGAGACATAGATAGATAGATAGATAGATAGATAGGTGCAGCTAGAGATAGATTGATAGATAGATACAGATAGAGAGATCGATATATACAGACAGACAGAGAGATCGATATATACAGACAGACAGACAGACAGATATACAGATATACAAATATAGATAGATAAATATATATAGATAGATATAGAGACAGACAGACAGACAGACAGACAGAGATAGACAACTATAGATAGTTACAGATAGATAGATAGATAGATAGATAGACAGACAGACAGACAGACAAGCAACTTAACCTGGGGAATGTTTGCAGTATGTTGCTGGAGTAAGGAATCAAGCATTCATTTATACCCGAGCACGTCCCCGTATATTTCAACTCTTCGATTCATTAGAAAGTATTGAATTTTTAGTAGAAACTAAAGGCCATTATGACAATTCCTTTTAATCTAGAAGAAAGCTCCCATGAATATCCGCGAGTGTCTCATGCAAACACCGTGGGGGAGGATTTGATCGTCATACTCGACTGTGAAAAAGTGCTCTACCTACATCAAGGCTAGAAATTTTTCAGCACACTTTGGAAAACATTTTGACGATATCAACTCCTGAAATCATCGATCATCGAACTGGCGTATCGATTAAAGGAGGTGTTGAAACAAAAATGGCGAAGGAAGCTGCGGAAAATTATTTCTTTTCGCGGGACAGTGCTGGCAAGATAGGGGATATTTTTAAGGTTACAGCCATGGCTCTTTGTGATAAGGAAGGCATTTTTCTGAAAGCCCAACCAGTTAATATCGAATATTAATCTAAATTGTTGTACAGGTAAAAGGAGGCGTTGAAACAAAAATGGCGACGGAAGCTGCGAAAAATTGTTATCTTTTTTTTTTTTTTTGTGGGACAATGCGTTTACACACGGTGCTGAAAAGATGGTGAATATTTTAAAGTTTACATCCATGGTTCTTTGGGAAAAGGAAATCATATTGTTGATTATTTTCAGAAAGTTCAAACAATTAATGCCGGACAACATCTTTAACCTGCTGTACCGACTAAAGGAGGCGTTGAAAGAAAAATGGCGGTGCCAGGAAGTTGCAGAAGGTTGTTAACATTTTTGCAAAACTACGCAGGGACTGGAAAAAAAGTTGGTCTTTTTTTTTTTGAAGAAGAAGAATTTGAGTGAAGAGATCACGTATTTTATTCATTAGTCCTTGCTTCACCTAAGGTGTCGCTGCCGTGGTTTCTGTTACAAGTAGCTTTTTACGGGGTGGAGTTGCCAGCCCCGCGCACAATCGGTTTTGAATTCAGGGATGTTGTTGTTGTTCTAGACTGGTTACCAACCAAAGCTAAAACACATTATTCTCTGATATCTAAACCATAGGAAGACAATGGATAGAATTTAACGTGCTAGGGTGGAATTTGAATTCGGCCACACTGATTCCGTTTTCTGTGCTAATATCCACCTGTAGTTTAGTGAACTTCATTGCATTTTTTAATTCGAGGACAGAAAAATAATTCGATGGAATCAAAATGACATACGTGGCCAGGTAGAATTTGAACTCGGCACGCTGATTCTCTTTCCTGTGCTAATATCCACTTACGCTACGCTCGCACCCATCAACTGTAGTTTAGTGAATTTCATTGCATTTTTGAATTCGAGGACAGACAAGAATAATTCGATGGAATCAAAATGACAAAAGTTACTAACTATAGAAAAAGAAAAGATGTTTGATTCTGAATTCGAATTGATTTAATTGCTTCCTGTAAAGAAAGAAAGAAAAATAATTGAATGATTGACTGAGCTTAACTCAACCAACGAAATTATGTTTGCGTTGGGACAACAAAAAAAAAAAATGGCGGTTGCTTATTAAAGTGACTTTCATTAGTAAAAGAAGATATGAGCTAAGAACTCAGAGAACATTTTTGTAATGTTTTTTTTCTTCTTTATCTTTAAATAAAGAAACTTTGACATGCTTACATTTGTATATTGGGGCACATAAGAAAAGAAGATTATGACAAAATCTTAGTTTGCATGAAAGACAGGTTATTATGCACGTGACAATGATGTAAATGGAAACTGAAGAGTAAGAAGAACAACATTTGAAAATGTAAAGAGGATACAAAAGGCGATAGAAGAAGAAGGCGACGGGAAATGAATCGGTAAAGAACAGGGAGAAGGACGATAGAAAAGAAAGAAAAGATAAAAAAAAAACAATATAGAAATGAAAAAAAGTTTTGAAAGGAAGGAAACAGCAAAAAAACAAAGAGGAGTAACAAAAATAACGATAAAGGGATGAAGAAAAAGAAAACGATAATGAGGTGAAGAGAAGACGAAAATCGGGTAATTCGTTGTTAGAGAGAGAAAGAAAGGCGAAGATTTGAGGGAAGGACAAAATGGCGAGTAAAGCTAAGATTTGAAGGAAGGACGAAAATGGAGCGTAAGGCAGATTTGAAGGAAGGACGAAATGGAAAGAGGCGAATATTTGAAGGAAGGGCTAAATGGAGAGTAAGGCGAAGATTTGAAGAAAGAACGAAATGAAGAGTAAGGCGAATAGTTGAAGAAAGAACGAAATGGAGAGTAAGGCAAATATTTTAAGAAAGAACAAAATGGAGAGTAAGGTGAACATTTGAAGAAAGAACGAAATGGAGAGTAAGGCGAATATTTGAAGAAAGAACGAAATGAAGAGTAAGGCGAATACTTGAAGAAGGAACGAAATGGAGAGTAAGGCGAAGGTCTGAAGGAAGGACCAAATGAAGAGTAAGGTGAAGATTTGAAGAAAGAAGGAAATGGAGAGTAAGGCGAAGGTTTGAAGGAAGGACCAAATGAAGAGTAAGGTGAAGATTTGAAGAAAGAACGAAATGGAGAGTAAGGCAAATATTTGAAAAAAGAACAAAATGGAGAGTAAGGCGAAGATTTAAAGGAATGACGAAATGAAAAGAAAGGCTTAAAATTTGAAGGAAGAACAATTTTTTTTCCTTCTATCGGTATGCAGGTGGTTTACTCCCAGTATATAATCTGGATTATTCTAATGTCTTTCCCAAAGAAATAAAGTTTTCCAGTGTTTACATGCTCAAATATAAAAGACCGATATTTACCTTTAGTGTGTGGAGCTAGCAATTTCACTCCGTAGACGCCTACTTGTCACGGAAACTTGCCTACAGAATTAACAATATTCAACTGTACATGAATCAAATAATAAGATACAGACACAAATAGAAACAGCCAATATTTACCGAACGCTGAAACAAGTAAATAATTGAAGACTCAAATATAATTTTAAAACATACTCAGAGAGACGTCTTTCTGCCATCCGTCAATATGGATGATGATAACCCCCAGGAAAGTAACACGTTGCGCCTTCTCGTATTAACGTTCTCTGCTGACATGTATTGGAAGGATTACATTGAATCAGATGTTAGGTCCCGCCGCCACTAGAAAAGTTGGTTCATTGTGTTCTACTGGACAATTTATATTTCCAGAACCTATCTTACATATTATATCTTACATATGATCTGATGCTCATGCTATATATGTAGAAGTTCTTGATAAAATCCAAAGAAGAATCTGCAATGCTATTGGTCCTGACCTGGCATCCGGGCTACAATCACTTCCCCACCGCCTTAATATAACTTTCCTGTGCCTATCCAATAAAAACTTTCATGGTAATTTTTCTAATGATCTTTCCTCTTTGGTACCTAAACATTATTAATTTAAACGCAGTACTAGATTGGCAACAAGGTCTCATCCTTTTACAGTTGAAATTGCGAGATGTAACCCTAACAGTTTCCTCTATTGCTCTTTCGGCTTATTGCTTTCCAGATGTAAAGGCAATGTCAATCGACTGTCTTCTTGATTGCTTTCTTTATTGTTCTCGCTCCTTCTATCTATCTATCTATCTATCTATCTATCTATCTATCTATCTATCTATCCCATATATATCAATTTATATCTTTCTATATCTATGTATATCTATCTTATATCTATCTTATATCTATTTATCTGTATCTTATAGCTATCTATCTCTAGCTTATATTTATCAATCTATTTTTATCTTATATCTATCGATATCTATCTATCTATCTATCTATCTATCTATCTCAAACTATCTATCTCAAACTATCTATCTATTTATCTCTCTCTCAATCTATCTATTTGTCTCTCAATCTATCTATCTATCTATCTATCTCATATATATCAATCTATATCTTTCTATATCTATGTATATCTATCTTATATCTATTTATCTATATCTTATAGCTATCTATCTCGAGCTTTTCTTTATCAATCTATTTTTATCTTATATCTATCGATATCTACCTATCTTATCTCTATATTATCTATCAATCTCTCTCAAACTATCTATCTATTTATCTCTCTCAATCTATCTATTTGTCTCTCAATCTATCTATTTGTCTCTCACTATATCTATCTATCTATCTATCTATCTATCTATCTATCTATCTATCTATCTATCTATCTATCTCTCCAGAAAGAAAAAAATGCGATAAAAAACAAAACAAAATCAGTGGGCATAAGAACATTGATGCAATCGGTGGCAAATGTATGCAAATTTATTAAATGTCTTGAAAATCTTTCTTCAATAAATTGAAGACTAGTACAGCGGAAAGTAAAGAGCTTAATTGAACTGGGAAAATCGATGAGTACAAATGGCTTACCTAATGTTTTAATTATGGCTTTACTTTCAACATTAACGCAAAAACACACGAATCAAAAAAAGAAAAAAAAAACCCTCAATGTTAAATACTGGTAAAGCAGCTCGCCGATCAACAGCTCCCTTGACCATCATTGCTAATTTCCCGTTGAAGGCCCCACTGAAGTAAAAATAGATTCGAAAATGTAAAAAAATAATAATACAAAGATACAATAACCCTTTTAACAAAGGATGAATTCATCTATGTTTACGTCGTTTAAGGAAAATTAACATCTTCATATATATATATATATATATATATATATATATATATATATATATATATATATATATATATATATATATATATATATAATATTTATTATTCTTTATATATATATATATATACACACACACATATACATACATACAAACATACATATATATATATATATAAATAAAAAATATAAATAAAAAATATAAATATATATAAAAATTATATATATATATATATATATATATATATATATATATATATAATTTTTATTTATATTTATTCAATATTAAGATCAAGCATCCTGAAAGTGGATGGATGAACATTTAATGTTATTTATCGGCATATATCGGGTGCATCAGCAAAATTGTCCAAATCGTGTAACAGCAAAATTCTCCAGTTGTTAGATTAAGCTTTGAACCGTTGTATCTAAGAAATAATTAAAGAGATCTTGCCGGAATTCTCCGAGGTTTTTATAGCACTACCGGAACCTACTTTGAACAATAAGAATCTATTTATTAGGTTGGTGCAAAAATAATGACGTAATAATGTCGTTTTTTGACGTTAACAAATACGTCAAAAAACGACATTATTACGTCATTATTTTTGCACCAACCTAATAGCTTAAACGTTGAAATGGTGATCTCTCTTGCAGATGTGACCCCCTGATCCAGTTATCCTCACTACTGTTATCCTCTTTTTTAAGCTTATTCCTCGTTCTAATCATGGTTCGTGAATTGACTTTGAAGACGGAAGCCAGATTATAGATGTTGGTACCATTACTGAAAGCCTGAATGATATTTTTTCTTTTCACCATTGCCCAATTGAGAAGACTGCTCCCTTTACAGCTGATTAACTCAAAGGGTTTTTCAGTAATTCTTACGATAAATAGTGTCAAGATGGCTAAACGTCTTATCTGAAAACTGGGAAAAAAAGAAACTCAGTTTAGTGTTTTTTTTTTTGTTTTTTTTTTAAATATTAAACATTTTGTGGGATGGCCAATTATACATACTGCTATATGATTGGGACAATTTTGCTCTTACACCCGGTATATGTTCTGTTGAAAGTGATGGACATATGAAATTTTATAAAATTTGGATTCTAGAGTTTATCCAGTTTCTCGTTTACGTAGACTAAGGAGAGTGTGTAGAAACTGTACATAGTGTTTATTCTCGCAAGCGCTGTCAGCTAATTCATGAACAATTTTCAAGGAGTACGTTGTTTTTCTGTGTATGTATTCTCAGCTGTGTTGTACAGAGAGAGTAGTAATTCCTAGCCACGTTGTATAGTTGAGAGTTGCTACAAACTATTAGTCCTCATAAAAGAAAAGCTATAAGAGCAGATAATAAAACATAATATAAACAGTAATTTACAAAATTTTCTTTGTCCGTCACATTCAATAATACATGTAAAAAAAAGTTTGCTGCCCAAATATACCATATATATATATATATATATATATATATATATATATAGATAGATAGATAGATAGATAGATAGATAGATAGATATAGATATAGATATATATATATGCATATACATACATATCTATCTGTATCTATATCTATGTATCTATCTATGTATCTATGTATCTATCTATCTGTCTATCTATCTATCTATCTATCTATCTATATATATATATATATATATATATATATATATATACACAATTATTTATTCGAAAACTATAACATAAATATGTTATAAAATCACTACAAAAACAACCATTTTGTTTCAACATTTCTGGTGTCTTATTAAGTGTTGAAACAAAATGGTTATTTTTGTAGTGACTTTATAACATTTATTATTCGAATAAATATTTGCTCTATTCTGCATTGAGCACTCTTTTAAGAATAGTATTTTTTGGTTATTGGAATTTATTCCGTATACACTAATCCTATACTTGGATATATATATATATAATATATATATATATATATATATATATATATATATATATATATATATATATATATATATATATATAATTATTTATTTAAAAATAATCATATTTTTAAATAAATAATTATATTTATGCTCTAATTTTGTATCGAACACTATTTTTTAAAAATAATAACAAAATTACTAAAGAACTTTGGATTATTTACCTAACGAGTTCTTTCCTATTTTCTATATATTTTTACACTCCCCCCACACACACATATATATATATATATATATATATATATATATATATATATATATATATATGAAGAAAAATGTAAAAGTCTTAACATGTGCTATATTTATGGGATATCAGAGATAGAGCGTATGTAAATATAAAAGTGAACGTAGAAGTCAACACTTAGAGGCGACAGTCTATTTCATGCTAGATGCAATCCTCAGGCCACGAGCATTCTATATTCACACACACACACACACACACATATATATATATATATATATATATATATATATGATAGAATATAGTTTTATGGTATGGTATATTTATGGGTTAAAGTGCTCAATATCAGGGAGATAGGTCGTATGCATATAAATGGACATTGAAGTGAACATCCAAAGGCGACTGTCTGTTTCAGATGCAATATAATATGTTGTGACTAGTTTGAAATGTAATTTTGTTGAGTGTTGGTTGCTTTGTTTTAATGTAGATGGTATCCAATATTTTAAGGTTCTTTTTACTGTTTTTGTGTGAGTAGTTTTGAGTTATCAACTAATATCTTTCTAATAATATGCACATGGCTATGTTTTTCTAAGAAATGTTGTTTAATGGAACTAAGCTTAGAAAGGTGACAGGTTAGTCTACGGGAGAACGTGGTTGTAGTAAAACCAATATATGTAGTGGGTTTATTATGAGTATCAGAACGGGCATGTGAATTGATACACATATTTTTTTAAATTTTTTGTAAAGGATTTAGTTGTGTGGTTGTAGGATTATTGTCACAACATATTACATTGCATCTAAATATGTTTCTGTTGATAACATTTCTTTCTCTCACGTGGTCATGTTTGACGTCATAGAACCCCATTACGAATTTACGACCTGCGTCTGCTATTCTGCGACCGTTATCATCGCATAGCAAACTTCTATGTAAACATAACAAGATGTCATTTTTGATGGTGAACATATTTGTTGTAATGTCCATATAACCACTCTCATTATAGCTCATGCGAGCCGAAAGCTTAGATCTAGGAACAGCATGATAAAAATATCCAAATTTATCTTTATTTTCTCTCGAAACTAAGGCCACTATACGAAGCTTAGAATGGCTCATTATCAAACATAATAGACATTCGTTGTCTGTTATATTTAACAATATACGTTTGAATATATATATATATATATATATATATATATATATATATATATATATATATATATATATCTTCAAACATATACTGATGAGTTGTGATACAGCGAAACAGTATTTCTGTGGATGACTTGCTGTCGTTCGCCGACTGGCCACTATGGAGAAAGGGAATTTTTAACAGTGGCTGCTCCTGATATTAACGCATTGCTCTTCAGTTGTGAATTGAGCGCTCTGTCGATTTGGCGTGTATATACATCACGTATATAATACGTTAAAGATTCGCTTTCTCTGCCGTGCGCCGATAGCATAGGGGCAGAGTGTCTGACTAATGCCAAATCGGTCGATTTTCAATTGCGGCTTAAAGTAATCGAAACAGTCTGTCCGTGCATATATATATATATATATATATATATATATATATATATATATATATATATATATATATATGTGTGTGTGTGTGTGTGTGTGTGTATGTGTGTGTGTGTGTGTGTGTGTCTATGCTTGCGATATACATGATATTGATTATATTGACCAAATGGAAGCATGATGAGAAAGATCTTAAAAGTCGAAATTATTGCCTGTATCCTTTCTCAACGAAATGAGAAACAAAAAAAATGATGTGGGACATTTTGGGGGTAATTTTTTTTTTTTTGCCTGTGTTATATTACTGATGAAATCTGGTAGTTTTGAGCTGGTTGTTTGCCACGACTAGTCTTATAGAGGATTTCTAGGCTGTGATTTGAACTCGGTCCGCCGATTCCACTTTCCGAGCCGATAACCGTTACGATATATCTAAGTCCTGCTGATAGTAATATGCTTATAAAATCAGTATGAGGGGAAGAGACGCGATTAAACGCGAGTTCTAATCTTCAGTCAGTTATGTGCCATGCGTGATACACGCGTAGACGATCATGTACCTTTCGATACATGAATGACGAGGCAGTTTTTTTTTCTCGCAGTAGGTTGCCATTTCTTTCTGCGGTAGACCAGTTGCCATCCAAGGCTATAGAACACAGTAGTCCTACTATTTATTCATAGCTTCGGGGGAGAAGAAGATGATTCATACCTTTCTCAAGGGTATTAGCACGTAAGTGAATGTAATGGATTCGATTGAAATTCGAACTCGGTTTTTCGATTCCTCAATCCGAGCCGCTATCCATTGCTTCATTATTGATTATCGGGAAAAAGCTAGAATTGGGACCACCAATCATTACAGTGGACAAGGGAGACGTTGCAATGTCACAGATTTTTTTAAATAATATTACAAGTCAGTGCATTTGTATATTCGTAAAATCTAAAATAGCCACAGGATTTTTCATACACTTCCTGTTTTCACTTTTAAGTCCAGTCCGCAAACCTGAAGATGAGAAAATTGTATTCAGTCAGATTCGATTTACAATCGGACGGTAATTTCGATTATCAAAACAACGCCGTTTCCATTTTCCAATTACAAGAAAACTTCATTCACTAAAATAAACACAATACACTGAACAACAGTTATTTCTTCTTTGGCGAAAGTATTTCGTTTATATCTTCTTTTTTTTTTCTATTTGGTAATGAACAATCGTTCGGTCCAATAACGGAAAATTAATTGCAAGTGAACAATGTATTTGTCAATCTAACGAGGAAAAGATTTAACGATATTTGCCGATTCCAGATTCTGATCACGCATTTTAGAAAATTTTCTTCAAATGTCAATCAATGAATAACATTGATTATTTATTCAAAAAAGTTTATCTCATAGACAATTTAGAAAGATTGATTTGTTATTTTTATTTTATTTTTTTTACGGCTTGTCAACATTTTGTAGGTTATTTGAAGTCAGAGTATATTTTTAGAGAGTAAAAATTTTTTAGTGATAATAATGATTTTACTGATACAAGTTCTACTTATTACCCCATAACTGATGATGGTGAGAAGAAGTGAACTCATACCTTTCCCAAGGGTATTTACACGTAAGTGAATTTAACCCGACCGCATGAATCGAAGCGTGCTACTAGGTTGGCATCTCGGTCCTCTCCTTTTACTGCCAAAACAGTTAAATGTAACCCCCTCTTCTATTCCAACAGCTTCTTCTCTCACAATTCCCGAAAGTAGAACTCCCTTCCTCTTATTTGCTACCCTGATAATTATAATATAATAGTATTATATATATATATATATATATATATATATATATATATATATATATATAAATAATTATTTATTTAAAAATATGATTCCAGTGCTACATTAGAGTTCTCATGTTTCAAAACAAGAGCCGAAAGCTTCAATATAATTATTTGAATTAAATTGAATTAAAGTACCAAGCTCTATTCCATCTTCAAGCGAAATTTTTTGGGGAATAACTTATTCCTGAAATTTACGCGTTTTATAAGCATATTCATTATTGAAATTAAAATTACTATACTAACGGCTAGAGCCATCGTTTAAAGAAAAGGGGCGTAAGGTGTTAATAATTTGTATCAATATCTCAGTTACATTCACAGAACGTCAAGTCAGGGTAAGGTTGGGGTGTCTAAATTTAATGCGGGAGATGACATCGTCTAGTCTGGTTTAGATTCTATGGAGATTTATTTATTTTTTTATTTTATTTTTTTCTGAAAGGGTTTTGTGTATATAAAAAAACTGTCGTAAGTCGCTAACATTTTTTTTACGACTTCATAATACTTTAATACTTTTAATTTTTTCATACTTTAATTCAATTTAATTCAAATAATTATATTGAAGTTTTCGGCTCTTGTTTTGAAACATGAGAACTCTTATGTAGCGTTGGAATCATATTTTTAAATAAATAATTATATTTAGGCTCTACTTTTGTATCGAGCACTATTTGAAAAAAATAATAACAAAAATACTAAAGAACTTTGGATTATTTACCTAACGAGTTCTTTACTGTTTTCTATATATTTTTACACACACACACACACACACACACACAAACACACACACACACACACGCACACACACACACACACACACACACATATATATATATATATATGATATTATAATTTTCAAAAGTTTAAATGTAATGTCAATCAATATCTTCTGATGCCTTGATTCCCGTTTCAATTTATATCTCTCTCCTTTCTTATTTTTTTTTTTTAAATCCTTTCCTCAAGCATTTTCTGCCTTTTTAAGGTGACGTATTTTTCTTTCATATATTACTCTTTTCCCTTGAACGCAGATAATTTTGTTGTTTATTTTGCCCTTTCTTCATTAATTCCAGATCTCTCTCTCTCTCTCTCTCTCTCTCTCTCGCAATTTTTCTTTCCAGACTCTGTCTTGCGTATCTATAAGTCTACCATTCGTCAATGCTTAGAATATTGCTGCTATATATGATCCGGTGCCCCTGCTATTTTCATGTAGATCCTCGATAAGATCCAAAGAAGAATCAATAATATTATTGGTCCTGGTATAGCGGTCTGGCGTCAGTCAGTTGCCCACCGCCGTAAGGTTGCTTCTCTGTGCCGTTTTTTATAAATACTTTCAAGGTAATTGTTCGGATGTGCTCTTCGCTAGCCTAGCCTGCCTGAATTTAAGCGCAATACTAGACTGGCGACGAAATCTCATCAATTTACATTTGAGCTAGTTGGATGTAGCCGGAACTCCTATGCTAACAGTTTCTTATCTCACACTTCTTGCTTGTGGAACTCCCTCCCGACCTCATACTTTCAAACCAACTTTAATCAGCAAAAAATTAAATGCAGTGTCAATCGTTATCTACTGTCCTCCTGATTACTCTTTTCTTTCTCCACTAATGTTTCTGATCCTAATTCCTCCACACCCTGTAACCCCTTGTATGCTAGTGGCTGTATTGCCTTGTTTTGGGGTGATACGGATTTTTAAAAAAAATGGCAGCAACAATGTTGTTGTTGGAATAAATAAAGTTATTATACTATCGAGCTAGGTAGAAGTGAGCGTGTAATGTAAAAATTACAACCTACGGTAGTGAGCGTTAGGAGATAAAATTAGCTTGTCGGGGGTTCTAACATTTGTATATTAGACACAGGGTGATTTTTATCATTTTTAAAAAAAAACATTTGAGTTCTTTCTGCCTTCAAAACAGTACGGTTAAAGATTTGTCATTAATTTTCGAAAAATCTCGTAATGGTATCATTAGATTAATAACGAAAAGTTGTAGGTTTAAAATATGAGAATCAGTGTAGGGATCCAAAAGGCGATTATCTCCCTTTCTTCTCACGTGACAGCCGTTTAGTGACGTCACTTCATACAGTCACGAAAGTGGCCAGTCATTCAGTTTAGTTTTGTTTGTTACAGGAGTTAAACGACCAAGCTGAGGCTACCCCCCGCATTACAGATTATAAGCACATAACGCCTTTTCTGTTTGGGGATATATCTTCCCCGGATACAGTTCCCAATATATGAAAACCCAAGAAAACCCTCGTTTTTTCCTGTTCATGCAATATATTATCACCTGGGGCATAGTAGATAAATCCGACCCGCTTGAATCTGAAGTCCTAAACATAGCTTCCTCAGAAACACGGAAGAATCTCCATATTATATGTAAGACTCTTCATTTTTGTTCTGCTTTCACTCTGCTTGGTGTCTAGAAATATGTTATATTTTATC
>OZ010578.1:85278545-85283545 GCA_963932145.1 Acanthosepion lycidas
GAATTTCTTTTTCGCATCCAAATCACTTCCATCAGTTTGGCCCAGACCAAATTAATTATCCTCGCGAAAATATATTAATTTTTTTCTTCAGATATTACTTTAAGACATTTGAAATATATCATTTAAGACAAATTGTGTCACTATGTGTGTGTGTACACATAGTTGAGAATATTAAGTCATGATTTTCTTTTTGTTAACGGTTTTCTTAATTGATATTCTAAAAATGTTTGAATAAAAATCGTTCATAATTATTAGAATGTTTATGAGACTATTGAAAATATTTGTTTTTCTTTGTTTTATATTGATAATACTGCAATATAAATGACACTGAAAAATGTTAATTTGTACAATAGACACTGGCATTAGAAATATATTTTTTCAAATTACTATTGATTACCCACTCAAGATCACGATTATTATTATTATTATTATTATTATTATTATTATTATTATTATTATTATTATTATTATTTTCTTTGATTTCTTTTCGGGCCCCAACCAGAGACCTAAGTTCAGAAATGGATCACTGAGCATTTTTGTAAAAAAGAAAAAAAAAAGGAAAGTCAATCTAAAACCACACACATTTTACATAGATAACGTCCTTCGTAAAGTGTGGACTGTACTTGTGAGTACATTTTTTTTTGTATTTCTCTAAGACATGGGCTACCAGAAATCCCTTCAGGGAGTCTATCGGAACCTTTCCCAATCAAATCGAGTGCTCCAATTACAACTGGAATTACTGATGTCCTCATGTGCCACATTTTTGAGATTTCCACTTCAAGATCCTGAAATTTTGATATTTTTTTAAAGACTCCAAAGATATTGACTTCCATGTTAATAAGAAAGCACATGCTTTAATTATTATTATTATTATTATTATTATTATTTAAATTTAACTATGGCGTAAAAGACAGACATATTTTAAAATATATCCGTTATTTAAAAATACTATTATTATTATTATTATTATTATTATTATTATTATTATCACGAACATGTTTATTATTATCATCATCATAATTATTATCATCACGATTATCACCATCATCACGATTATTATCATTACAATCACCATCATTATTATGATTATTATCATTATCTTCATAATCATTTTCATCAATATCATCATTATTAAATTTTAAAAAAGTTCATAGGGGTATTCATTTTGATATGTAATTTCATATTAAACTGATCTCCCTACGGAATCCAAAACAAAATATGATATCACGGGATTACTTAAAATATAAAAAAAAAATACAAACAAAAAAGTTAGTAATTTATTAGGTTGGTGCAAAAATAATGACGTAATAATGTCGTTTTTTGACGTATTTTTTAACGTCAAAAAACTACATTATTACGTCATTATTTTTGCACCAACCTAATACAATTTTTTTTTTAATTACTATCGATTGAGCACTCCAGATTTCGAATTTTAGAGAAGAAAAAAACACATTTAAGAAATTACGTCGTATGAGGATATTTTCCTTTGCCTTCCGTAGCGGGGTGACCATCAAATCACGCTGGAAAGATCAGCTCTTGATCGATCAATGAAGTGGAGAAGCGTCGGACCCGGAGAGTACTGACATGGGGGAATCGCTTGGCAACACTCGGTACTCTAAGTCATTTCCTAAAATTTGAAATATGTTTCAGTTTTAAATAACCAACAAAGGGTTGATAAGCCGTAAAAAATCAATCACTCAACAATCTGTATTTTAATAATTTAGTAAATTTGTATAACTTTATGAATAAAAAAAAATTCATTTGTATTTCTTTATAAATTGGTAAATGCTAAATATTCCATTGCTTTAGTTGTAATAAAATTGTATCAGTTTTTAGTTGTAAATATAAAATTATTCTTGTAAATAAACAATCTAATAAATAACTAGTGTTTAATATCTTTGTCGCCAATTTTCAAGAACTAAGAAAATTTATAAATTAACTTTCATATATTTAGGTTTTATTAAAATTCCAATCGTCGCTTTTTAAAGCGATGGACATTGTCGAGGCGTGGAGGTATTAGGTTGGTGCAAAAATAATGTCGTTTTTTGACGTTCAACTTTATGTGAGAAAACGACATTATTTTTGCACCAACCTAATAATTAATAATAATAATGGTGTCAAGAGAAAAACTCCTTTTGATACGTTTTTTTTTTTTTTTTTTTTTTTTTGCAGGCACGAAGGTTAAACATTTCTCATTTTAACGTCGACCAGGGTTTCGGCTTTTATCACTACCCATTGATTTTACTACTGATCCACCCGACTCCATAATTATTTTTTGTTTTTTTTTGGGGGGGGGGTTGTGATTCTCTTCACTAATAAACAAAATTATTTCAGTGGTAGGCAAAAAAAAGAATAATTACGTTCGGAATTTTGACCTAAGCTGTTGTGAATTTAAAAGCAGAAAGGGAAAGGTTGTTAATAGTTATGAATTAATTCAAAAGCACTTCCCGTCTGTGGAACTCCCTTCCTCTTACTTGCTTCCCTGATAGCTATAATCTCCAACTATTCAAATGTAATGTCAATCGACATCTCCAGATGTCTTGGTCTATTCCCTGTCCTTCTCTTCATCCTTTCCTCTATCACGCCTCTTTACTCTTGCTCCCACTCTCTGTAACCCCTTGCGTGCTAGTGGCACTCTTGCCTTTCTTGGGGTGAACTGCTTAAAAAAAATAAACAATATTATTGAAAGGATGGTAAGGATTTGATAAACAATATTACTGAAAAGACGTTAAGTTTTGCTTCATGTGTATGCATTGTTTTTAATGTTACTAATGACTGAGTTGTTTTTTTGCGGTTTATCAACTTTTTGCAGGTTATTTAAAGCCAGAGAATTTCTTTATATTTACTGATACAAGTCCTACTAATTAACCCATAGCTGGAGAGGAAGATGTGAATTCATATCTTTCTCAAGGTTATTAGCGCGTGTGAATATAACGAACCTGACCAGAATTGAAACTTGGCTCTCCAATTTTCAATTCCGAACTGTTATACATTAAACCGCCTGTACCTTACAAGCCCTGGTATTCCCAAGCAATCACCCATCTCGGTACTGACCAGATTCGATGTTGCTTAACTTCAAAATCGTACGAGAACCGGTGTTTCAACGTGATATGACTGTAATCCCATAGTTTTACCAAAAAAAAACATCTACATGTAAGAGTAATGGATAGCGTCTCGTATTGAGGAATCGTAGTGCTGAGTTCGAATTCCAGTCGAATCCATTACATTCACTTACCCTTGGGAAAGATATGAATCCTATGGGTAAGATGTATGTAATGGAAGCAAAAAGAATTGAGATATCCGGTTTCCTCCGTGCGGGCCACAAGTCAGAAATCGCCTGGCAGCTGAAACTAGACAGATTGAGGAATGATCACATTCAGATGAATGACAGAAGAAATAGATTCAGGCGCATGAAAAGACCCCGGCTTTCTGTTCGCATGCAGGAAAAACATCGAGAGCTCTATCGCTGTCTTAATGATTTGAAAAGCCATGGTAATCGCATTGTCATAAGAAGGCCTTCACGGTGAATCTGGTCGTTGATAAGCAGAACGATTGCGTTGTTAGTTTCGGCCAGGACGTTTCTGAGGTCCTCTACGTGTCTACGACCAAGCACTCGGCCTCCGTGATGATCCTTGGCGCTGTGGCCACAAATGTGTGGATTCGAAACCGGATACAGATTAACAGCAGCCGACTACAGAGTTATTTTTGGCCACGAACGTCCTGCCTTGAGTGAGAAAAATAACCAAGAATGCAGAGTATATTTTTTCAGCAGGACGGTGCCCCAGCGCACACAGTAAATATCGTGCAAGATTGGCTGCGGTCAAACATGAATTTCTGGTCGATGGACTTCTGGCAGCAGCAGTTGCTGGATTACAGTGTGCTGGCGTATATTGAGAACAAGGCTTGCAAAGTTCAACCTAGCAATGTCGAAGAGCTGAATTTCTCCGCTAACAGCGCATGGGTCTGAATGAAGAAAGACTACGTCCTTAAAGTGTGATCGGCCTTCAGACCACGCCTGAACCTCGTACTCACACCTGAAGACGGGAATATTAATTAATAGTATTGTGTAAGCACATAATAAATGATTCGAATAACAATATGTGTTTAATTACACTCAGGACATTGTCTATTCGAGTTTTGAAACTAAAAACGTTTGTAAAACTCGGTATTTAACGAGCCTGCGTAAACGAATAACAGAACATTGAATAGGATTGATTGATTCGTTTTCTACGGTTTATCAACTTTTTGCAGGTTATTGTTTTTTTTTTTAGATAATAATAGTTTAGGGATACAAAGCTTACTAATTAACCCATAGCTGGGGGGAGAAGAGGTGGATCCATACTTTTCTCAAGTGTATTTGCGCGTAAGGGAATATAACGAACCCAACTAGAACTGGAACTCGTATATCCGACTTCCAAATTCGAACCATTACACCACCCAAACACCCAAGTTACAGCACCTGGTACCTCCAAGCAGTTAGCTAACTGATCAGGCTCGGCGTTGCTTTAGCTTTGGTGATCGTACGGGAACTGGTGTTTCAACGTGATATGGCCGTAAAGGATGTTAAAAAGATAAATATGACTAAGAACTACAAACGATAAGAATTTGTGGAGAGCCAAGAATACCCACGCCCTGAAGGGACACGGTGTCTAGAAGCAATATTTTATTATTATAAATATAATTTCTGGTGGCAATTTCTTTTTATTAGAAAATATACTTAAAAAAATGCATTGGTAAAAAGATTGTTCATAATTCTATTAAAATAATTATTATTATTATTATGACTATTATTTCGTTGAAATTTTTCTTGTCTTTTTTCTAAGTTTTCTATCTCTATCTCCGTCGCGTCAAATAATATTTGTCACGTGATTCGGAGTTGAGCATCTTATTCATAAGCTCAATGGACGTATTCGTAAAAATTACTTTTCCCGCCTTCTCTCATTTCGATCTTTCCCGTTCTCTTTTACTCTCGTTCTGATTTTGTTCTTATACAAAGCCAA
>OZ010578.1:85288545-85298545 GCA_963932145.1 Acanthosepion lycidas
GGCTGCTCGATCAATGAATACTGAATTTTTCCTGATATGTGTTTAAGCAGCTTACTTCTCACGACCTCGTTTCGGATAAACAATATGGCTTCCATTTCGCCAGGTCTACCACTGATGACGGCCATCACTCAACTTTTATATCATGCTCTGGACAAGAACGGCGAAGCTCGAGTAGTGGTTCTAGATATCTCAAAGGTGTTCGACAGGGATTGGCAAGCTGGCCTCAGACTAAAGTTCCAGGGCTTCGGTGTCACAGGACGAAGGTTTGAATTAATCTAATCGTTTGTATCGGATCGTGAAATGAATGAATATCATTTTGAACGGGCTCGCTTCCAGATCTTTTTAGATGAATACAAATGTTCCCTAAGGTTCTACCCTGGGTCCTACGCTATTTCTAATCTTCATCAATGATCTCTTCGGTGTCATAATTTCCCAACTAAGTATTTATGCAGATAACACTAGCATTTATTTCTACCTCAATAGCCAATATGACGGATCTTGACAAAGTAAACCTGGCATCTGTTATTGAAAAAGTCCACCAAGCAGTGGTTAAATGGGAAAAGAAATGACTTGTAAATTTGAACACCTCCAAATCAAAACTGATTTCATTTAACCACCATCGAGAACCTTTTCTGCCTGATATCAGCATGACTGCCGCTAGACTGCAGAAGAACCTTCTTGGCCTTACGTTTTCCACTAACTTGTAGTGGAGCGACTACATCGAATAGCTGCATTTACTGCAAGAAAGGTTGGTTCAGTGTTTCGTACCAGGTATTTTTCTCGTCAGAATCCATCCAGCAAATTTACAAATCTACCATTCGTCCGTGCATACCGATGGCATATCTGGTCTGTTTTATCCTGTTGTACATTTTGAAATTCTTGACAAATTCCAAAGAAGGATCTGGAATGTAATCGATCCTGACTTGACATCTCGACTTCAGTCACTTTCTCGCCGACGTGACGTGGCTTCCCTTTGTCTTTTCTACAAATATTTCCATGGCAACTGTTCTAATGAGCTTTTTTCCCGGGTGATCCGACGACATGAATTTAAGCGTGCTTCTAGATTGGCATCTAGGTGCCATCCCTTCACCGTTGAGATAGCTAAATGCAGCCGCAACTTTTACTCCAAAAATTTATTTTCTCGCATTTCCCACCTTCCGTTTACTTGCTTCCCTGATAACTACAATCTTCAAAAATTTAAATACAACATCAATCGCCATCTTTCGCATTCTTGAATCCCGTTCATATTTTGACGTTTACTCAATCCTTCTTATTCTCAGTCTTCTCTTTCATTTTAACTCCGCTTAAACCCTTGCGTACTAGTGGTATTCCAAGCTTGTTAGGGGTTAAATTATTAAGAAAAGAAAAGAAAAAAGAAAACGCTTAATATTACTATTACGATTTCAGTTTGCAGTCTCCAGTCAAGTAATGCCTATAAAATTTATAAAAGTTGTAACCAAGAAAAGGTTACTGAATGAGGAATAACCAAAACGGACGTTGGAAATAAAATGGTAATCTTTATAACATCAACAAAATACAATACTCGCCAGCGTTGTGTAGAAGGTAAACCACTGCTAATTGTGAACTACTTAGACAGCATATTACGATAATTACCTGCCTCTCCACGAGGTAGGATGCGGCACAAGGCCAAATTTAATGTGGGGAAATCCGAGACCTTGGGCGCAGGCAAAAATTGCCCGTAGACCCCGGAAAAGCGGGATCGGGTATCTGTCTACCACCCCAGAGAAAACTCTGCCGTTGAGCATAGCCTAGTCCGGGTATCTCTCTTCCCGAAGGCAGAGAGTTTGACACGGCAAGAGCTTCCCATACTGACAGCTCACACTGCCAGCTCAGGCTGCATATTGCCCTCGACTTACAATAGTGTCCAACGTATTTATGAAGATTGGGACATACCCATTAGTGTTCATAGGTACGGTGTATAAAAAAAAGTATACTTCCTGTGTATATACATGGATTAATTTGTATATTTTTGCAGTTAATATTTACAGGTAGAGCATTCCGGCACACACGCTTATATAGACAGACTAGCAGCATGGCCCGGCGTTGCACGTGCTTGATTCAAAAATCGTACGACTCATACAGCAATCGCTATCACTTGACTTAAAATATTTTTGCCCTTCCTTGCCTTTAAAGGAGTGCCCTTTGCCGTGCTGATGTTGCTACATGCCTTACTTCTTGCCTATCTCACACTGCGAATTTTTCTAAGCTCTATATTAAACATTAAATCTGTTACGAAAAAAGAACTCAACAAAATGAACACAAAACGATCAGCTTTAAAAAAGGACTCGTAACTGGAAAAACCGAATGAAAAAAGAATGTTAACAACAAATACTTTTTCACACCAAACCCAGTTCTGTGGAATCAGAATCAACGTTGAGTTTAAGCAAGCGAATGAGCCAACTGGAGTAAAGTGTCATGCAGATTTAATTTTTTCCCACTTGTGACGAATGCAGCTATCGATTTATTTTTTGCATGCTAGCATGCTAGTTAACATTCGTGTCAGTCAGCTGTTGGCTCTCACGCTGGCCAATAGAATCTTCCTGCCTATTCGTGGCAGCCAGTTATAGGCTCTCACTCTGGCCAGTAGAAAAACTGCCGTAGAAGCATGAAAAAATCGATTATTTCTGCTATCGATAGGAATTGGGAAATGCAACGTCAGTCTTGGCCTTCCCGCTAACTTGGATCATGTGCATGTAAATGTTGGTGCAAATCTGTCGAAAATTGCGGCCGTGCATTCGTCACACACACACACACACACACACACACACACACACACATTCTGCCTTTTAATGATAGAGATACGTGTAGTTTATGTGAACATCAGTCTTGAATAAATTCAAAGATGTATACGTGCGTTTTTGTGTGTTCGAGAAAGTGAGGATAATGCTGACTCTTTTTCATACCAGCTTATAGAAACACGAGCTAAAGACAATTTTTTTTAAAATGTACCCCAAGAATTATTTAAAATCCTGTCTTAGCGTTTCTTGATTTCTCTGTTTAACAGAAGATGGTTCAATACAACCAGTAAAGAAAATTTTAATACATTTATACTTCAATATATCTGAAAGAAAAAAATCAGTGAAAACAAATTCAAATCTATTGTGCATTTTCACATCCTGCAAAGCTTAATGCCTTTGTGTCATTTACAATGTTTATTGTTAGAGTTAAGTTCAGATTTTGAGACACACTAACATTTACAATAAAATATATAAACAATTAATTCGAATTTATTCTCTGGAGCAATATATTTGTATTTAAATGAAAAGAAAAGATGAAACTATTTCTTCCTGGTATATATATATATATATATATATATATATATATATATATATATATATATATATAAATTATATATAATATATATAAATATATATATATTATTATATATTAAATATATAATATATATAAATTATGTATATATATTATATATCATATATATAATATACATATAATATATATAAATATATATATATATATATATTATACATATAATATATATTATATATATAATATACATATAATATATATATTATATATTATTATATGTATATTATATATATTATAAATATAATATATATTATATATATAATATATATAATATACATATAATATATATATTATATATTATTATATGTATATTATATATATTATACATATAATATATATTATATATATAATTTATATATATTATATATATAATATATATATTATATATTATACATATAATTTATATAAATTATATATATAATATATATTATATATATAATATATATTATATATATAATTTATATATATTATATATATAATATATATTATATATCATATATATAATATATCTAATATACATATAATATATAATATATATATATATATGTATAGCATAAATATAATATATATTATATATATAATATATATAATATACATATAATATATATATTATATATTATTATATGTATATTATATATATTATACATATAATATATATTATATATATAATTTATATATATTATATATATAATATATATATTATATATTATACATATAATTTATATAAATTATATATATAATATATATTATATATATAATATATATTATATATATAATTTATATATATTATATATATAATATATATTATATATCATATATATAATATATCTAATATACATATAATATATAATATATATATATATATGTATAGCATAATGAGAAGCCACATACACTTTCTTAATATGTATATATAGAAAAAGTTGCAAATCAAAAAATAATGTTTTTTTATGAAAGTATTTATCGTCCGGGTCCCTCTCTGACCAAACCTCATGTGACGGGTAAAGGGAATATATATATATATATATATATATATATATATATATATATATATATATATATATATATATATATATATATATATATATATATATATATATATATATAATATATATATATATATATATATAAGACATTTTTATGTTTAACGTTCTTTTTATAGAAATAAAAATGTCTTTAATAAATAAATTGTCTGACTTTGTCCATTTCATAATATATGACACACACACACACACACACACACACACACACACATATATATATATATATATATATATATATATATAGGGGAATTAGCGGCGTCTGATCGAGTATTGTTCAAAGGCATTACTATTGTTGTATCTGTGATTTACAAAGTCTCTCCTACAAATGGGCATTACAAAAATGTTTTACTAAAGTGAAAGAGAAGAGATGAATTTAAACCTTACCCAAGGATATTTGCGCGTAAATTGAATATAACGAACCCATCGGCAATAGTAACACGGTTTTCCGATTAACAATTCCGATTCATTATCCCTTACATCACCTGTCCATCTAAGCTTACAGCACCTGATATTCCAAAGCGGTCACTCATCTAGATACTGGCCAGGCATAACTTCGGTTATCGTACAGGAACCGATGATTCAACGTGACGTGGCCGTAAGCTAACGAGGAAGTAGGTGACGTATTGTTGGAATACCCAACCCCCATCATAGTTCACAGATGTGAAAATTTGTCCTTCTTCCCACGGTTTATAGAATTTCTCAAATGACCTGTATAACGGGGGTTTCTATTAGCGTACATATATTCTAAGGATAAAGATTATTCAAAACCCTCCCTCTTTAGTGCAATGAGGGAGGTGCTGCCGCAGGTTTGGAATCCCTGGGACTAGCCATCCCACATTTTCTTCCGAGAGCTGTCCAAAGACAGAATCACGACGCTGGTATAAAGAACGGATACTACATTTACTAGGAAGCGCATAAATACGTTTTCTCACGGTGGTAGGATGTAGTAAAAGTCCGACTTAATGTGGGGTGCCCATACGTGTATATATGGTCCAAGGACAAAAACCTGGGTCGACAAGCACCTGAAGAAGGGCGGAGTGCACAACTGTCAAAACTTTGCAATAGTAACAAAGATGACTACAATTGTCCGAGAGTAGGTAGAGTTTTTCTTATTATTCTCCCCCCCCACCATACTCACATTCTTTTATTCATTTAGACATCATTTTGTTTTTGCCTTTTCTTTTACCCTAACTGACTACCCGATTCAGACATCGACACGTACGTACCTTAAACATGCTTTTGAAAACAAATAAAATTTAGACTCCTTCCTGGGTAAGACGATAAACTACATCCGCGTCCTAGGTAAGATGATAAACTACATCCGCGTACTAGCTAAGATGATAAACTACATTCGCGTCCTAGGTAAGATGATAATCTACCTCCGCATCCTGGGTAAGACGATAGACTACATTCGCGTCCTAGGTGAGATGATAATCTGCATCCGCATCCTGGGTAAGACGATAGACTACATCCGCGTCCTAGGTAAGATGATAAACTACATCCGCTTCCTAGGTAAGATGATAAACTACATTCGCGTCCTAGGTAAGATGATAATCTACATCCGCATCCTGGGTAAGACGATAGACTACATCCGCGTCCTAGGTAAGATGATAAACTACATCCGCATCCTGGGTAAGACGATAGACTACATCCGCGTCCTAGGTAAGATGATAAACTACATCCGCATCCTGGGTAAGACGATAGACTACATCCGCGTCCTAGGTAAGATGATAATCTACATCCGCATCCTGGGTAAGACGATAGACTACATCCGCGTCCTAGGTAAGATGATATACATCCGCATCCTGGGTAAGACGATAGACTACATCCGCGTCCTAGGTAAAACGATAAACTACATCCGCGTCCTAGGTAAGATGATAGACTACATCTGCGTCGTGGGTAAGACGATAAACTACATCCACGTCCTGGGTAAGATGATAAACTAAAGCAAGGCCTCTGATCAGGTTTGGAGGAGCGTGGAACCACCTCTTAATTGTTGCTGTTCCCATGTCCACTCTGAGCCGGAATTGTACCACCTGTTAGGGTCCCAGCTATGGGAAAATAGTTGACCAGCAAACTAGGGTCAAAACATTATGAAATTGTCGAAATAGGTTTTAATACCAGCAATACATTTTTGTAAAAGGTTATTACCAGTAATAAATTTTTGAAGTAAAAAAATATTACTGGCAATACATTTTTTAGAACAAAAAATAAAAATCTTGTTGGCATTAAATAACCCATAGAGGCTGATATGCCGTAAAACAAGCCAAACCAAATCAAAAAATTTAAACTCGGCAATTGGCTCAGCTTTTAAATATGCTATGTTTTAAGCCATAACAGAAATACGGGTAATAATAATAATAATAATAATAAAGATGAAAACTAATTTCTAATCATTCAATTTTCTAATGAACTCCACGATTTCCAATCCTTTGTAGTTCTTAGTAAAGTTTGTCTTTCTACCATTCCTCCTACTCACACCTCTGAATGAGAAATCGGAGAGCCGAGTTCAAATTCCAGTCGGTTTCATTCCATTCACGCAAATACCATTGGGGAAAGAATGAATCTGTCTCCTACTAAAAGGTGTTCCAATAACTTGGTCCGATTTCAAATGTAAATTAAGTTTAAGCGGCCAATGATTTTTTTTCTTTTTCTTTCAGATTTAACAACTTAAGCCTTTGGCGATTTCAACCATGGAGAGATTAACAATCAAACAACATGTTAAAGTTATTGAAGCCTATTACGAAAATGGATACTCAATGAGAAGTTCCCAGGTCGTATCATCTCTCGGAAACAGCGAAGTCAATTGGCTACCACGATCGTGCAACTTGACACCTTTAGATTTCTTCCTTTAGGGGCATCTCAAAAGTAAGGTCTATGCCAACAACAATTCAACAGCTGTAAGATGAGATAATAAGGCACAGTGATGAGATCGACGAGCAACTATAAAAAGACGCCATCAAAGATTTTGACCATCGAGTGGAGGTGTGCCACCGAAGCATTGGCCGATATTATTTTCCACACATAATTGCCATGACTTAAATAACATGAACCAATAGAGAAATAAATAAATTTTACACCAATAACACTGGTTTATTTACTGCTGACTTCGATCCGTCTTAATGAAACACCCTTTAATTGTACCTGGAAAATCATTGTTATTCCCAAAGAATCGTTAATGTAATATTCACTCGCAAACAGAAAGAATTAATCTTACAATAAAAAAAGAGAATCTACAGTTGTTGAATAATAATTAAACAGGCTGTTATTTTTTTAGAGAGGTGTATATCTGGTCTGATTTTCTTATTAGGTTGGTGCAAAAATAATATCGTTTTTTGGCGTTAAAAAATACGTCAAAAAACGATATTATTTTTGCACCAACCTAATACTTTGATCTTAAGAGTCAAATACAAGAACGTCCTGGGTATGACGGTAAACTACATCCGCGTCCTGGGTACGGCGATAAACTACATCCAACAGCAAGGTCTCGGATAATGTTTTCGGAAAAATAATGTCACCAGCTATAGGTTTTTGAAACAATAGTGTTGCCAGCTATACATTTTTTGTAAAGAATAACGTTGCCAGCTATATGTTTTTTGAAATAATGTTGCCAGCTATACATTTTTTATTCCATACAAAATAGGCATTTAAAATTCATATAAACTGGATTTGGCATTAAATAACCCACAGTGGTTGATATGTCATAAAACACAAACAAACAAACAAACAATGAAATACAAGAAAGGTTTGTCAGGGAGTCGTGACTAAACCATCAGACAATGTAGACTTTTTCTCTGTTGTGTCTGAAAGCGTCTTCCCAATGGGGTGTGGGATCCACTCCACTGGATAGTTAGAGATTTATTCGTCGATGTTAATAAAATAATATGGTTAAAATTCCATGTGTTGGAGTTCTTTTTCTTCGAACTAAAACGACTAGCGATCACCGGCAGGAAGTTGACTAAGAGAGGAGAGAGAAGTTACAACATATGAGTGAATTGATGTTGTCGCCTCAAGCTACCCGCCCCAGAACGAGGGTTGATCAACCCTAAAAAAAAATCATGTAGGTGACTCGCAGCATCTCCCTCTCCCTTTTCCCTTCGATATGTTCTACGAGTGTCACATTTTCCAAGTCCCTTCTTCATTATGTGGCCCAGAAAATCAATCGTTTCTTTCTGTAGTTCTGGGTATGATGATAAACTATATCCGGCAGCAAGGCCTCTGATCGGAAGATTCAATGTTTTGAAGGGGCGTGGAACCACCCCATAATTGCTGTTGTTCCCAAGTCCACCCTGTTAGGGTCCCAGCTATAGGAAAAAAGTGAACCCCCAAACAAAAACAAAAGGTTATGGAAGTATAAAAATAAATAATTATAGTAAAATTACTGACAATACAATTTTAAAGCAAAATAACCAACCATACATTTTACAGTAGAATAACCAACAATACATTTTATAGCAAAATGACCAACCATACATTTTACAGTAGAATTAACAACAATACATTTTATAGCAAAATGACCAACAATATATTTTATAGCAAAATGACCAACCATACATTTTTTAGTAGAATTACCAACAATACATTTTATAGCAAAATGACCAACCATACATTTCATGGCAAAATGACCAACCATACATTTTAAAGTAGAATTACCAACAATATATTTTATAGCAAAATGACCAACAATATATTTTATAGCAAAATGACCAACCATACATTTTTTAGTAGAATTACCAACAATACATTTTATAGCAAAATGACCAACCATACATTTTACAGTAGAATTACCAACAATATATTTTATAGCAAAATGACCAACAATATATTTTATAGCAAAATGACCAACAATGCATTTTATCTATAGTTGAAGGGATACAATTGCCTTCAAAAATATATATTTATGGCTATAAAATTGTGTTCAAAATATTTTAGATTTCGGCATTTAATGCCACTAAATAAAATGAACCAGTTAAACAACTAACATGAAAGAACTCTTTACTGAGATTAGTCCGTATAATATCCTAAAATTTCATCAAGAAATCAAACTGTATTCCAAAATATAACTTCGACATGAAACACATATAACACCGCCTCTCGTAATTATATCCACAAAAAATATATGCACAAAACCAGAGTATTATTTACCATGAATTTAATTGTGAAATCGGAATAACATATTTGCATTACTTACGTGCTAATACCTTTGGGAAAGCTATGAATTCAAATTTTCGCCCCCTGCTATAGGTAAATAGTAGAACAAACTGGGTTCTATAACCTTGGGTGGCAACCGGTCTCGGAGAGGAAAAACTCTGAATTCAAAAATGTATGTAGCCCTGGCGAATCACTTACTATGCAGCTAAGGAAATAATCGTTCGCTCCTTTTTTATTATTTCAAAACTCCCAAGAAAATTAAATTTCGGCATTAAATGACGCATAAGAAGATGAAACGCCGTTAAACAAACACGGCAGTCAAGTCTCTTTCTGATTCTGTTTAGTGTCCATTTTTCTTAAGATGTTTTCGTTGCTTATTGTCGGCATCCTTTTTTATAGAACCCCATCTCCGTTGACTTCAGTCTTCTCGTCATTTGTAAGAAAACTAACTCGTATTCACT
>OZ010578.1:85303545-85308545 GCA_963932145.1 Acanthosepion lycidas
TATAAAAAGCCCCCGGGGGGTCTTTTTCTGGGATTCGCAGTAAATAGTTTTTGTTTTTTTTTTCTTTCTTTTTTTGAATAAAATAACTATTTACTGTGAATCCCAGAAAAAGACACCCCGGGGATTTTTTTTTTATAAGAAACACCACATTGTTATTCTACTAGAAATATTCCTTAGAATCTTCTAGAATGCAGGCATTTCTTATTTGACTCGCGTTTACCTTACCATTGGCACTGCCCTCGATTTCGTCGAGAAAATGTTTCCTGTGTTGATTCTTCTTCTATGTGTCATGTCGCTTCGTTGATGGCTCTTCACAATTTCCTGCTATTTTTAGCTCTTAGGAAATTTTCTCTTTTTATTATCTCTCCTAAACCCTAAACCATTATGATTTTTAAAGCGTGGCTTAGATGTGACACACGGCCAAAAGAGTGGAGCACCCAGTGAGGATCGAACTCACTACTCAGTCTTAATTGTTCTAGCTAGACAAGGTTGGTAATCATTACACCGGATCGGAGTGCACCTAAAATTATTTTCTAAACATAGATATGGCGCAAAGCAGAACGTATGGGGCACCCGGCGAGGATCGAACTCACTATTTGGTCGTAACTGATCTAGCGAGAAAAGCTCACTAACAATTGTAGCCACTTGTTAGGTAGCTTATGAGCTGTTTTCCTCTATCCCTCTTGCCTTCAATATGTCATGTGTGTGTGTTAAATTTTCCAAGCCCTCTTTCCTCATTATTTGCCTTAGAAATTGCAATTGTTTGATTTTAAGTATAAGCATCATTTTTGTTTCCATTTTCTCTAAAATTTCGACGTTGCTCACATGTTCGGTCCATGGTATCCTCAGCATCCTTCTGTAGAACTACATCTCTGTTGCCATAAGTCACTTTTTCATCTGTGATGAAATTGTCCAGTATTGAGAGCCATATAAGGAGAACTGATATTACATCACAGATTAGTTCTCTTTTCCACGTGTCTAACGAAATATTACTGTTACTTTATACTTTGCTTAGCTTTTAGAAGGCATTTTTCTCTAGTCCTATGCAATTTCGGATTTCGGTGACACACTTTCCGTCCTCTGCTAAATATATTTAAATTGTTAGATTTTATTAATATCGCTATCGATTTTTAACAGAATATGATTTTTTTTCCTCCAGATTTATCGATTATCTACTTGATATAACATTTTTTAAAACAGAATTTTCGTTCGTTTACGAACTTTAGGATGATCCATGAAAAAAAAAAAAACTAAAATGTACAGAGGTTTGTTTAATCTGTGGAACAATCTCATAGGCATATAAAAAGGAGAGTCTATAATTAAAAATAATAATAATACAGATGAAGTATTATTATTATTTTATTATTATTATTATTATTATTATTATTATTATTATTATTATTAATAATAATGATAATAATACGTGAGAATGATTCTTTGAAAGAAAAGGATTTCTTGTTTGATGATTAAGATAAGGGACGTTCAATGATCTTATATAAAACTGCACACACACACACACACATATGATCATTGCAAAAGATCGTGAATGATTAGAAAATAAAAACCAATGAAAATTGAGCAGGAATTTTGCAATGACCCAACATATATACACTGAGCTGACCTCGGTCAGAGGAACTCATAGACAGAAACGAATTCACTAATAATAGATTCCGTGACAAACGCATTAAATGAGTGATTGACTGATTTTCTACGGTTTATCAACCCTTTGCCAGAAAATAGTTTTAGATTGAAAGAATTATTTTCGAGATAATAATGATTTAGTGACAAGTCTGTTTAATTTTACCCATAACTAGAAGAGAGAAGCGGTGAATCCTGACTTTCCTAAGGGCATTTGCGCGTAAGTGAATATAGCGAACCCAAATCGAATTAGAACTTGTCACTTTGATTAAGAATTTCGAGCCATTATCCACTACGCCACCCGCACATCCATTCAGTTTAAAACTGATGTCAGAAATATATGGTCTAAACTGATACAATTGGATGAAAAAGTAGGTACATATTAATGAAAAAAAAAAAAGAAAAAGTGAGCATCAAACGTATTGCATCGATTATACAAACATATCAACTTACTGTGTACCTACATTTGCAGCCCTCTTCTATGTGTAAAAATATCACCGTTGGAGTGTTTATTTAAAATGGCAAGCTTACGTTATAAAGTTGAAAAATTCCTACCGGCTTGACTATTCCAGCCGACACTTGCAATTTGATACAAAACAGTACATCGTTTAAAAATCTTCGGACAAAAAATCCAGTAGCTTGGAAAATTATTTCTAAGTAAACTTATTGAAATAAACTTTAATCAGCGTTTAAAAGCTCTTGTGTGTTTCTGGAATACATTTATCTGTTTATTGCACATAACATCTACCATCTTAAATTGCATAATTCTGTGTCTAATGAGTATTAAACCGTCATGGAAATCAATCTACGAGAGCAGCGTTTTACATTGTATAAAGAGTTCTTTGTTCTCATCTGCCGTGTCAATGTGAATTATACAGAACACGGCTCGCCAACATCGCGTACACTCAAGTTTCATGTAGATGGTGTTGGATGAAAAGGGATAGTTGGAAGTTTTCCGAATAATAATAAAGAATTATTATAATGATTTATTTTAGAATGGCAGCATCCTAAATAACGAAACGGGAGAAAATATCTCATTTCCGCCTTCCCACAGCATGGCTGAAGCTAACCTCCAGGAGAATGACTCGCTGCACATTTTCAGGTTAACATTCTCGGTTGACATAAAATGAAATAACTATATTCAGGCTAGATCTGCTGCTAAGAAAATTGGTTGACCGTGTTCAGTGCTTCATAAACTTTTTTTTCCATTTGTGACCGCATTTTTCTTGAGATTTTTCGCGAAATCAGGTATTAACGAACTACACTGAAAATACATCCGTTGTCACTGCACTTGTCGCAATGGCGTCGCAATGGCGTCGCAATGGCGTCGCACGCGCTTTTTATTCCCGCTGCGCTTGCTGCGTGGCGCATCACGTTAAATATTGGGCGTTTGTTTATATAACATATAAACGGAAATTCAAGTGTTTGAATTTAATTTTCGCGACCCCAGCATTTCGCTTCGCCGAACGGGATCGCGACCCAAAGTTTAAGAATTGTTTAGTAATACAAAAAATAAGCTCTATACCACTGAATATGTTTTCAACAAAATAGTACAAAATGAAAAGTACAGAACGAGAGTAAAATACACGGCGGGCTGAAATTGTATGCAATATTTATTACCACCGCCCCAACTCCCTCCCCCCCCCAATAAATAAAATAATAAAAGACTTAAGGCAACTTTTCTGAACCCCCCCAACCCCCCCCCCAAAAGTATTAGGTTGGTGCAAAAATTATGTCGTTTCCTCACATAGTAATATATGTGAGAAAACGACATTATTTTTGCACCAACCAGGAAAAACCAGGATCACCTATGGGAGTTATTGAAAGACGAATGGGAGGGAATTACTGCTGTTTTTTGCAAGAAATTAATTAGATCATGTGATCGACGATGCAGAGAAGTCATTGAAAATAAGGGGATGTTTACCAAATATTAAATTTTGTTGATATTTTGTTCACAATCAAGTATTAACAAGATCGTTCCTTAACTTTTGTCCAGTAGCTTATTTCCTTTGTTCCATTTAATCTTTATTTCTTTAAAAAAACTATTATGTAAATTTTTGTAACTTTGTATAATATTTATGCATTACACGCTAATCTTTATTCGGTAAAAATTTCATTGCTAATCATGCATTACTTTTTAAGTAATACACATATTTATGTCTTTGTTGTTTCCGTTCCTTATATTATGGCCGCCACTGTATAGTCATATCAAAAGGAAGAAGCCGAGATAGGTAGGACATTTCTGGAACTACCGACATGTACGCATGAGGGCTGCCACATTAAACCTAGCCTCGTGCCATATTCTGTCACCGTTGAAGGATAAACAACATACAGTATTTACTATTGTATTTATGTGAGGTGGGATCATAGCCATTATCGTCCGTAGGTATGCTACAACTAAACTGATAAACTAAAAGCTCTTGTGTTTTATGAAAATTAGAAAAAAGAAATAATTATAAAATTATATAGATTGTAATATTTATATTAAGGTTAGGATAACATCTTTCTTCGTACCCAATTATTTAGCACCGCGTTTGGCTGGTCACGAAACCCTGACCAGCTAAACAGGCGGAGACTCGTCTTTACATAGAGGATTGTCTGTTAGCAGACACTGCTAAGAGAAGTTGCCTCACTGAATTATGGGAAAACGCAACATTTAGCAACATGACGTGCCGGACGTATGAGTAAAGACAGCTTTTTGTTGTATCCACTAGTTTTCCATTTAGATATCGGAGAGAAGGCATGTAATTAATTTATTTTACTTTGTTAGCATGTTCTCGTTTTAGAAAATAAAAAATAACTTCATTTAAATTCTACAAGCTTCTCTATAGCCGTCTCCATTTTTTTTATAAGTAATCATGTGATTATATTTTCAAAAGGCAGGCACTACCGTCTGATTAATCAATCAATCAGTCAGTCAAACTTTCTTAGACACACCTTGCTCGATGTTGTAGCAGCACTTTTCGTAGCTATTAGATTTTACCTGGGGAAGTTGCCAATCTCTTTCCCGACTGACTTTACATTCAGAGTTGTCCATGTACGAGATTATTGCCAATCAATTCTATAGAGCCTTGGCTGTCTTGTTATTTAACCTGTAGATGGGGAGGGAAGAGATAGATTCATAACTTGCATAAAGGTATTGCGTGAAAATGAATACAACTAACTTCACTGATATTTGAGCTCAGTACCCGATAAGCGATCCACTAGTGACACAGCCATCGTTTGATTTTAGAATGAATAAAAATATTTGCCATCATATTAAATTTTAGAGCAAATCAAGTCTATCCTGATCTTCTTACATCTACAATGTCACGGGCATAAGAGAATTATATATATATATATATATATATATATATATATAT
>OZ010578.1:85316045-85338545 GCA_963932145.1 Acanthosepion lycidas
ATAAAGAGCAAAAAGGGGGAACACGCTAAAATAACAAACAAGTGTATATACTTGTAACGAGGGAAGGGGAAATAACGTGTAAATAAATAAGCGAGGGACAGTTAAAATAAAGTATCCCCCAACAGATTAAGAGACTTTAGAAATTCCTTCTGCCGGCAGAGACAAGGTTTCCTTAATCATATACAGACCGATTCCAAAATCTTCAAATGATTGTTGGAATCGGCTGTATGAATAATTTTAGACCACTCTTTTTTGTACGACTTGGCGCAGGCTATATTCTCAACTAAATGTTGAGCAATAGCCGATTCCATATTGATGGGGGGGTGGAGATAGCATATTTTATCTATCTTACCAAGTCGTATTTTGGAAGGTACATGCTGATTGATTCTAGTTTCCAAATGCAAGGTTGTACAGCAGCACACTGGCAATTAAACTCATATACTAAATTACTCAATTTGATGTAGGGCAATACATCCTTACGAAATATATATATTTGTGTGTGTGTGTGTGTGTGTGTGTGTGTGTGTGTGTGTGTAGCAGTTTAGAACATTTTTAATGACCTGTTTTGCCGTTTATCTGGTGTTATCTGCAGAGCAAATTTAATTAATGTTCCTAAGCTGGCATCACCATAACTTCGCTGTGAATTTTTCTATAAATACTTTCATGATATTTGTTCTAATGTACCTTCCTCTATGGTACCTAGATTTTATGAATTTAAGGCCAGTACCAGATTGGCGTCAAGGTTTAACCGTTGAAATGGCTAGGTGCAACCGTAAGTTCTATGCTAACAGTTTCTTCTATGACACTTCTCGCTTCTTCTTCGGTTTCTTGCTTCCCATTCAACTTTGATCTTTAAAAATATAAATGCAATGTCAATTGTTATCTTTATCTTTTAAATTTTCGTTCTTTTATTGTTCTCTTTCCTTAATAATGTTTATTTTCTCATAATCTCTAATAATATGAAGTAACCCTTTTGCGTCTTAATGGCTTTATTGCCTTGCTTGGGTGAAATGATTAAAATCAAATTTACAAGAAGGAAAATGATTTAAGCGAGACGAAACATAATTCACGTTTCATTTTTTACTTTAACTGTTTCATTACAAAAATTAGATTTTAAGTATGTTGAAGCATACCTACAGACGATACTGGGTATGTCCTCATTCACATAAATATGGTAGTAAATACTGTATGTTGGTCTGCAGTTGGAGATTCATTGTGGAATTCACTTGACTCAATTCTAGCAATTGGCTATTTCTTCTGCGCAAAGCTGGGGAATCTTATATGTGTTGTTCGTGTCCTAATTATTATCGTCCGTTACCAACTTTCGTGTGATTATTCTATTCAGTAACCTTCCCTAGGTTACAACAATCTACTTTCACCTCATCTTTCATCATGGTTTACGCATCCCGTCCACTCACATATAGACTGAAATATTATTATCCAAAGAAAAAACCCTATGCATATAACAAATTTTAAACAATCTATGTATTAAAAAGTAGTTGTATTTATAGAGTCAAGTCGGAAAATCTTTTATTAATAGACAATGCGGACATAGGAATCAACATCACTTCGAGGCGGAAAACTGGTAGTCACCATAGAGTGTTGATTCCTGTGCATGTGGCCGATTGTTACAGCGTTCACTTTTCGTTCAGGAGACCCGGGTTCGAACCTCACCGGAGTCGATTTGTCTTGATGTTCTCGGTCTAGGGTAGTGATCACTGTGTTTTCGGTGCCTTTGAAAAGACCGTCACAGTTGAAGAGGAGTCTTGAGGCAATAGATTTGTGCATAATGGTACTGATAATGCCATAGATGGAACATATGAGAAATGAAGAAGTTTTTAAGGAAAATGAAAATAAAAGGGACATATACTCGCAATCAAAAAGAGACAGATTAAATTCTTGGACACACAATGAAGAAAGACGGCGTTGGGGATTAGACACTCACTGGACATATTGAGAGAGAGAGAGAGAGAGAGAGAGAGAGAGAGAGAGAGAGAGAGAGAGAGAGAGAGAAACGGTGCGTAACCTACCTAACGACTTTGTTTAAATTAATGTCAGAACACTGATTGGAAAGTGTGTTGAGGAGACAAACTGTCTAGTGCCACGGATGATAGGAAATTGAGGAGGGCTTTAATTGCCTACGGCCTGAAGGGACACCAGGTGTCTTTTAAGGAAAATAGAAACAAAAAGTACACTTATATTTGGAATCAAAAAGGGACAGTTGAAATATATAGGATACATAATTAAGACAGAGGGCTCGGAAAATTTAACACTCACAGGACGTAATGAAGACAAGAGGGACAGAGGAAAACGTTGAATGACTGTAGGGGTTAGTCAGAAGACAAACCTTGCTTAGAATTACAGAGGACAGTGTTATAGAATGTGAAGGCCAGAGCCAGCATGGTCAGCGATTGGCCGGAGTAACTCGTAGGCTTGGTATTCTTACAGTGATGGATTATTTTTGTCTGGATTAAGTGTAAAACGACATGAATTCAACGAAGGGCCGCAAGAATTCTGAAGCGTCGATACGCTTCTCACACTTAGGTTAGCTACCGGTTAAGACTACCCGCGGAGGAACGCTGAGCCAACATACGACATACGTTCCTTTAATGTCCTTCCTCCCTCAACCTCTAAGAATCCAAGCTGCCATCACTCTCTCCTAAATAAGACGAATAAAAAAAACGAAATCGTCCTTTTCGTTGATACCATTTGTTGTAGAGTAATTTTCACGGTGGAGGCTTGTATTTCTCTAAGTCGGTCCTAAAATAGGTTCGACGTACAAAACGTTAGGAACTTGATATAATAGGTAATGAAGCAGCAATCTAGTTGTGGGGCTCATACTTTAATGTCCGACATCGACTGACTCACACAACTCACTGAACACAACTGGAGACAGCTACTACTACTACTTATCTGTGGGAGAGTCTATTTACAATAGAATAGGTACGTTCTGGTATAACACCATTTTATGTAGTAGTGTGGGGAGGCAGAGACGACACAGAATGCAACAATATGAACTGGTGGAAAGCCGTGATCGAACATAAAAGGCGCATAAAAGAAATATCATTTTAATATAAGGTTATTGGTTCAAAATGGTGAACACTACCCGTTCTATGCGTTTTGTAGTTTGTTTTGTATTACAATAAAAATGTAGAAATTCTGCCTATCGCCCGGTTCACACACCTCCCTGGTCGTTTGAGCAGGAGTAGATATTTATCCCTTTGTTTCTTATTTAGGATTGGGTTTCCGGTCACTTCCAAAGTCGTCTTCTATACTATACTTCTAACGTCTCCGTTTGAACTCTGAGATTTTATTCACAAGTTAAATCTTGATCTCTTAAATTGTAGAATTAGCTGTTAACAAATAGCCCCCAAAACTTCACTTCTTGCTCTTTGTTAGTCCACACAGTAACAGAGTGACTCTCGAGCCTTGCATTGGATAAACATTAGTAAAAAAACAAAAAAAAACAAACAAAAACTTTTTTCACTGAGCTTGTGACGTCATAAGAAACGCCATTGTTACGTCTGCTTGTCGGTATAATGTATGCCAGTTGAGGGAAAAGAGAACAGATAACAAAATGCGTGTAGTCAGTAAATTATTTCGTGACTATAGTATGAAGAATTTTTGTCGTAGGGCTGACATTTTATTTTAATTTTCCTTTTTAAGCATGTGACAATTTTATTTTATTCTTCAATACTTCAACATTTTTTCCAGTCACGATAAATTTATATGAACGTTTTTACTTCCATTTTTTATCCAAGGCACACAATGTATCACGTGTACTTACAGTTGTAAACCAACAGTGGCATACCGATCATGAAGCGTGGAGTTCAGTTTAGCGTACCTAGTTCAGAGTTCACGTTACCATAAAGTCACCATGAAAAAAGAATACTTAAACTTCAAGCATGCCTAAACTATCTAAAGTATATATATATATATATATATATATATATATATATATATATATATTATAGTTAAATTCCCAGATGTATTCTGTGGACAAGACAGATTGGCATCAAATGACAATTGGAAAAAAAAATTTCCAATTGTCATAAATATATATATATATATATATATATATATATATATATATATATATATATATATATATATATATATATATATATATATAAATGTATGTGTGTGTGTTATATGCCGTACGTATGAACGCTAATGGGTATGTCCCAATCCTCATAAATATGTTGGGCACTGTTGAAAGTGGGAGTAATATGCTGTCTAAGTAGTCCACCACTAGGAAGTGGTTTACCTATTTCACACCGCTGGCGAGTATTGTATCTTGTTGATCTTATGAAGATTACCATTTCATTTCCAATCTCCATTTTGATTATTGTTCATTCAATAACATTTTCTAGATTACAACAATATGTATAAAATTATATATATATATATATATATATATATATATATATATATATAAGAAAAAGGCTTAAACACTAATATTCTATGGTCATAATTTATTCCATTTGTAGGTCTGATGAATTGGATCGTATTTACGATTCCAATGGAATAAATTATGACCATGGAATATTAGTGTTTAAGCCTTTTTATTATATCCTTACTCTGTCCTGGAGATTGAGTTCTACCTGGATTCTATCCTGTTGGAATTATTTTTTATACATACATACATACATATATATATATATATATATATATATATATATATATATATATATATATATATATGTATGTATGTATGTATGTATGTATGTGTATGTATGTGTGTATACATATTTATATAGTTTAGATATATGATTGTATATGTATGTGTATATTAACCACTAATATTATCTATCTATCTATCACTCTCTCTCTCTCTCTCTCTCTCTCTCTCTATATATATATATATATATATATATATATATGTTATATATATATATATATATATATATATATATATATATTAAAAAAAATTAATAACACCTACTCCCCCCCGAAGAAGTTGCCGAAAGCGCTTTGGAACTTTATTTATTTATTTAATTAATAATTAATTTAATTTCTTGATGGTTATTTCTCTACTTATTTACTTCTAATATCTGTCTATATCTCTGAGATGAGGCATTATGATTACTTACATTATTTACATTATTCGAACTCCTATCCTCATCTTCATTGTCATATTCACAACGTTACGCACGTTGTACGCTCCGGCTTTCTTCAGGTTTATGGATTTTTTGTCCAGCGGGGTAGGTTGTTCTAGTTCCGCGTGCCATGCCTCTTCCGGATATCTTATATTGCTATTTTTCTGTTATTATTAATCATATTTTTACCAGAGCTTATATCGCAATTTTTTGTTGTTATTCATTGCTTTTTTCTAGCACTCCTTATTACTGGTTCCCATATTGTATTCGTTTCTATGCTTGGTCGGCTCAGGAGATTTTTGTGGCCTAGGATATGTCCTGATAACTTAAGTTTTCGTATTTTCCAGTGATGATCTCTGCCTATTATTTCAATCTCGTTCCACAGGCGGGGTGGGGATCTCCCTTTTCCCCTCCATATGTGGTCAGATATGCCTGACTTTTTTTTATTTCCCCTCGTGTTACCCGCTTTACGATGTCCCTACACTCTTACCTTACCCGTTTCCGCTTTATAATTGTGGTAATAAATATAAATTTAAATAATTTAAATATTTGCTTTTTTTTAATTTCTTTTTTTAAAGTTTGGATCGGTGGGGGAGAGAAATATAATTTAAACTGGAAACAATTCTAGATTGATTTGTTAACTTTTTACGGCTTATCAACCTTTTGCAGGTTATTTAAAGCCAGAAAATATTTTTCGATTGTATTTTTTTTTTTTTTTTAGATAATAACCATATACTGATATAAGTCTTATTAATTAACCCATAGCTGGGAGAGGGAACAGAAGTAGATTCATACTTTGTCAAAATTATTTGTGCATAATTGAATATAACGAACCAGACTGGAATTAGAACTCGGCTCTCTGATTTCCAAATCCGGGCCGTTATCCTTTACACCACCCGCACATCCAAGCTTACAGCACTCGGTATTCCCAAGCGGGCACTCTTCTAGGTACTGACCAGGCGCTACGTTGCTTAACTTTCAGTGGTCGAACAAGAACCGGTGTTTCAATGAGATATGGCGATAAGCTTGAGGAAATTCTAGTGAACAACAATAACAACAAAAATATCTTATTCTTACTGTGTCTCTCGTCTGCCTGCCTGCATTTTCATATTCGCCACTTTACGTCGACAAATTCTCGTGACTCTCCAATGTCGAAACATGACGTCATAGCTTTTGCTCTCGCGACGAGATATCAAGAAGCGCGTCTTCCAATGCATTTCCTCTGTTGCTAGCATTTCATCCTCATTTACACCTATTCATACGTTCACGCCTCCCCCGTTTTTTTCCTCCGCCGCCTCTTTTAACTTCTTCACTCTCTTTTGATATACCTTCCTCAACAGCGCTCGCCGTTTATTTTTGGGTGTTTTTTTTTCTTACGTAATGCTGGCTCTGCTTTCATTAGCGACATAAAGCATCTTTATGCTAAGTCGTTACCTGATGAGTGCCAGGTTGACAATGCCGATCACTGAAAGAGGTCAAAAACAAATACATTGAGCTACGTCAAATGCGTAAAAAACTGTTTGAAAACGTGGAGAGCAGTTTTTTTTGTTTTTTTTCTTTTTGTAATATCATAATCATTTCGGGACGTAGGCAATCATGGGTCTCTATAGATTCCATTTAATTATTATTGCTGTATCCTTAAAGAGGTTACAAAGTTAAGTGAAGTTTTTTGAAAGCCAAGTGAAGGAACAGCAACATGCGCGTAGATGAAAGAAGAGAGGTTTATTGTCAAAGAGAATACAATATTGAAAGACAGGGAAACGGGTGGCAGGCTAGTAATTCCCGAAGCAAGGATATTTACCTTACTCCCCCACAAGGCCGTTTTTATGCGTGGTCAAAACCGAGGCTCGGGCAAAAATTTCCCGTAGAGCCAGTAAAAAACGGGGTCGGGTAGCTGTCTACTGCCGAAGGGCAGAGTCTCATCTGGAGTGGTAGACAGCTACTCGGCCCCGTGTTTTACCGGGTCTACGGAGAATTTTTGACCGAGCCTACGGTCTCGGATACCCCACAGGGCAGAGTCTCGTCTGGGTTCCTCTCTGCCCGAAGACAGAGAGTTCGACTAGCTTAGCTGGTGACGAATCTCCAACTAATTGCCGAAGCAAGATTATTTACCTCAGCCCTCAGCCCCCACCCTCGTCCGTGAGATACGATGTGGCACAAGGCAGTTATTTAATGCGGGGTAAAACCGAGCCCGTGGGCCCGGCAAAAATTCCTCGTAGACCCCGCACAAACGTAGCCGAGTAGCTGTCTACCACCCCAGACTAGACTCTGCCCTTCGGCATAGCCTCGTCTGGGTTCCTCTCTGCCCGAAGGCAAAGAGTTCGACTAGCTGAGCTAGACGATAGGGAGTGTGGGACATTACATTACTCCCTGAACTAATTGTCCCATGAAATTTTGCTCAATACCTCTTGTTTTGGGGGTCAGGACGTAATTGTTTGACTTTTTGCCTCTTTTTAGTACTTTTCTGTCTCACCAGCAAAAAAGTATTCATGAATTGTCATAACTACTTAGTAGGATTTAATAGTAGGCAGGTTCACCAGTCGTCCGGTTCACATTTCTATGTCTTTTGAATAAGGTTTTATCCCTTGTTCTCTATTTAGGATTGGATTTCTGGTTCCTTATAAAGACTTTTCATTTCCTCCTCTTGCATGTTAATGGCACTATCACTTTGGGGTGAACTGATTAAAAAAAATTAGAAAATTCAACTGATATATTGTTTTTTTCTGATGGTGGAGTGATTACTCCTTGGCATCACAGCGGATTTTGATTCAGAGTTGTCTTTCCCCAAGAATAGCTGCTACTAAGGGTTCACTTTACCCTGCTATTTAACCCATAGCTGCGGTCCACAAGAGATGGATACATGACTTTCATAATGCCATTTGTACAAAGTGAACGACACAGTCTAACCTAAATTATGAACTCGGCTCGCTCATTCCACATTCCATGTCGATATGAGTTTAAAGGACATTAAGTTAACTTTGTTACATAATAAAGTGCTCTATAAATCTATGTAAGCAGCAAGCCTACTATGACAAGCCTGCGATATTTTCTTTGTTAAATACTGCACCTGGGGATTACTGTCATAAGAATTCATAGTTATTATTGGGAGCAGCTGAATAACACTGAAGTCAAAACCGAGTTGCGACAGTCTGTTTCATGCGTGAACGCTATCTTCGGGCCATGTGTTTTCTTTGGTGTTTCCAATATTTATTTATTTATGATCAATGGGCCAATGTTGGCGCCTACACAGTAATCGTTACGATAATACAATAAGCCATAACTATCTGACCTAGTTAGGCATAATGCACCATTGCCCAGTATATATAAAGAGTCGAGCCACGAAACAACACACGTGGGCTGAATATTGCGTGTTCATGAAATAGACTGTCGTGGCTCGGTGTTGAAACCTGTGTCCACTTTTATATTTACATACGCCGATATCAAGCACTTTAAACCATAAATATAGAATATCTTTTAGGTTGTTGGACGGCTTGTCACTTTTGCTATGTCAAGCGAAAGGTCGTTATCACTTCCAAAAATTCACGTGACTTCTTAGGCGCCGGTACTAGCAGTAACGCCTTTCAATAATATCAGCACTAGTAATACTTGTTCAAGTAGTAATCGCCAAATAGTATAATGATCAGAAGAGAATCGTAATCTGTATAGTAGTAGAGAGAGTGAACATATAGCAATAGTGGATAAACAAGAAAAGTGAACAGTGATCCATATAGTGATAAAGGAAAAATAGTGATCAGTGAGTCACACACTACTTCCTATTTATTCACTTCCATTATGATCACGTGATCTACTTAATAATGGAATCGCTCGTGTTACTCACTGGCGATCTAGTTTCAAACCACAGTGTCGGCAAGGACACTTATAAGAATACACAGCTATATATATTTCCTTGTGAAAGTGAAGTGTTTTTATGTGCAAAATGTCCTACAAGATATAGAAACGCTGAATAACTTGATCATAATTTATCAACCTGTTCAAATTCTACATACCTTACTTTAACACTTATATATATATATATATATATATATATATATATATCAAATATGTGGTGCAGTTCAATTTGTATTACAATCAATCATTCATACAAAAAGTAAATTAGTAAAGTTAATGATATAAAATGGCGAAAATTGCCATATTTGTAAAAAACGCATTCGCTTAAATTTAAAAAAATATTCAACCATAGCGTTCTGACTGCACACTTCAAAAGTTAGTATCCGTTATCAATAACACATTTCAAAAAAACATATTTCGATTCGCATTATATTTTATCGTCTCGGATGCTACCTGTATTTTGCCAAAAGCAAAATAATTTCCATGCCTGAAGATGACTGAATATACAGTCGAAAGTACTTGCGTATTTCAGAAATACCTTATATATCTTATAATTTAGAAAACAAGGATCATAACATTCATCGAGTGATTGGTAGGTTAATGTACACTTAAAATTTTGTTAGTGAAGGGAGTTCGCCATTTTATATCATTAACTTTACTAATTTAATTTTTGTATGAAATTATTCATTGTGATACATACATACATATATATAATATATATATATATATATATATATATTAGGATTTTATATTGAAGTGTAAATAATAAAAAAAAATACGTATAAAAAAATCCGCTTTGACCGTTTAAATGACGTCACCGTTATTGACTTAAAATTGATTTCAACAAACGTGAAAACGCCCAAATTAACTAAAAGCAGTTACGTACACATACAGAAAACGCAATCCGTGAAAACAAATATAGAAACATTACAAAATACGCAAGAAAATAGAATAAAATAAGTATGAACTTTGGCAAATTAACCGATTATATAAAACAACTAATTTGGAAATATTAAACGTTAATAAATGCTTGGATAAACCTAAACCTCTCTCTCTCTTTCATATATATATATATATATATATATATATATATATATGAGGATATATAATTTTGTATAATTTTATATAGCAACAAACAGTATTTAGGAAAATATGACAAACTGGAAAATTTCTTGTGATGCGTTTCATCCGATTAAATGCTTACGGATGAAAAGCGTCACAAGAATTTTTCCAGTTTGTCATTATATATATATATATTAGGTTGGTGCAAAAATAATAACGTAATAATGTCGTTTTTTGACGTTAAAAAATACGTCACAAAACGACATCATCATGTCATTATTTTTGCACCAACCTAATATATATAAGGTTATAAAAGTATGTATAATTCATATCACGATTTTCGTGACTAAAATTGTCACGATATTTGTGAAATGTGTTGATAATGTTGAAAGGGAGAAAGAAAGAAATTCACAGATATCATTCCATCAAATAAATTAGCATCATTATTATCTTACTGTAATGACGGTCAGGGCGTTATTTATCAATTCATTTATTTATTTATTTATTTTTTTGTTAATTATTTTTTTTAGATATTACTAACACTTGCTATGTTATTAACCGTTTAGAACAGTGGTTCTCAACCTTTTTAAGTAACGGCACACTTAGGAGCAAATGAAAAATATCACTGTATGTTTGGTCGAATGTGCGATAAAGAGACCTTCATTTCTTCTTCAGTTGGGCGTATACATTCTCGCTTCTTTTTTCGGATGTCATTTAGGATTGAGAATCCTAATTCACATAAATAAGAAGTAGAAAATTGCAATACAACAGACAAAGCCTTTTTAGCTAATGTCGGACATTCCTTTTGTATTGAAATCTAAAATGCATCAATGGATACCATCGAATGTATTATTTTGAGATCTCGATCACTAGAAATGGTGCCCAATTTTTCTATTTCGCATCACTGAAGTCCAACATTAAAAGGAACATAATGAAAAGAATTACTGTAATATCCCATGTATAATACACCTTCATCCATAACACGCACACATAAAATTGTGTTGAAACTGCGGAAAAATGCTTCTACTCACGCATAATACGCACCCATTGTTTGGTAATCAAACCCTATAAATTGTACCTCTCCAGTTTCATTACGGCCAGCGTTTCCTACTCTTATTTTTGAAAAAATGTTTTTAAACATAGAATAATATTATTCTAATTTAGTTTTACGACAATTCTTATTTTATTTTATGGCAAATTTTTAAAGATTTTTTTGTAGCTGTGCATAATACGCACCCCTGATTTCGCTTAACATTTAAAAAAATGGCTAGTATACATGAGTAATTACGGTATTTGAAAAACAGTTATTCATTTATTAAAATACTAATGCTACTCCCACACACACACATATATATATATGTATACCGTGAAAATATTTCAGGTCACACTTAACAGGCTTCTACAGCACACTGGTGTTGAAAATCACTAATTTAGAGTAAAGCCAGTAACCATTAGGTCTCTTATGCCTGAAGAATACCGTTTTAATAATAAAACCAAATGATACGAAGACGCATTGAATGCCACAGTCCACGGGGTGTAGATTGTTCTAGTTCCACTTGCCATGCCTTGTCTGGATATTTCAGTTTTCAGTTGTTTTCCTTTAGTAACTCAACTCTACAAGTTTTTGTTCACCTCTGCTGTGGCCAGGTATGGAACTCAAAACTCTTTGGGTCAAGTCACTGGATTATTTCGACCAACGTTTTTAACCACTGGGCTAAATATAGGGTTCGGTTTGAGATTCCAACGCATATCACCTGAAGATGACCTGGGCTTATAGCGACCGAAACGTCGTGAATATGACATTAAAGATGAGGACAATAGTCCGAACAATGTAAATAGTACAAATAGTTACAATACCGACAGCGGTAAAATTAGGTAAAATTTCTATAACTGCAGTTTAAGTAAAAAATCTAACGTTCATACGCTTAAGATAAATCACATTTTGTCTCACTGATGTATCATAGATCTTGTTGGAATAAAACTTTTTTTTTCTGATGAGTCAATTCCCCAGCAAAAACATGTAAAAATAGAAGCTTCCCAAATTAACTTATATCTTTACCCAGTTCTGTCTCACTCTCTCTCTCTCCCTCATATAATATATATATATATATATATATATATATATATATATATATATATATATATATAATTATCGTGAACAGAACAGATTCATGAATAATTCTATTGGACATACCACTAGATGATTATCAAGAAGATTCGCGTTATATTTCTCAGACCATAGCTCAATTAGGACCCATTTAAACTCACATGGAAACCAAACTCTGTCCGCAATATATTGAAAATAGGACCATAATATTCTCATCGGTGTTTTAAAAAAATTACCATCACTTTAGACACACACGCACATATATATATATATATATATATATATATATATATATATATATATATATATATATAATATAATAATATTTTTTGTTTAAAAATATGATTCCTTCGCTACATAAGAGTTCTCATGTTTCAAAAACGTGAGCCGAAATCATCCAAATAATTAATAAAATTAAGTTGGATTGAGGTGTTTAGTCACGTTTCATCTTCAAGCGAAATTTTAGGAATAAGCTATCTCTCGGTTTACGTGTATTTTTACAGAATTTGTTATTGTGGGAGTGGCTATACTATTTTCATTCTTTAAGTGGTCAGGGAGTTAATTCTTATCAGTAGATTCAACATCCTCTGAGAGGTTTTGCTAAGGTTGGGTAGGGTATCCATTTCAAGGCTAATGTTTACGGTCATCCTTTAGACAAGAATAAGAGACAATTCTCCAGACACAGAACGACTGCAGGCGCGCCATAAAAATATCCTTCACTGGGAACCAACTAAAGGATGACCGTAAACATTAGCCTTGAAATGGATACCCTACCCAACCTTAGCAAAACCTCTCAGAGGATGATGAATCTACTGATAAGAATTAACTCCCTGACCACTTAAAGAATGAAAATAGTATAGCCACTCCCACAATAACAAATTCTGTAAAAATACACGTAAACCGAGAGATAGCTTATTCCTAAAATTTCGCTTGAAGATGAAACGTGACTAAACACCTCAATCCAACTTAATTTTATTAATTATTTGGATGATTTCGGCTCACGTTTTTGAAACATGAGAACTCTTATGTAGCGAAGGAATCATATTTTTAAACAAAAAATATTATTATAATATAAGCTCTACTTCTGTATGGAGCACTGTTTTTTAAAAATAAAAACAAAAATACTAAGGAACCCCGGATTATGCACCCAACGTGTTCTTTTCTATTTTCTGCATACCTGCACAAGGATATATATATATATATATATATATATATATATATATATATATATATATATATACCCAAATATTTAAGTAAAAACATCCTTGATAATGAATAGGTTATATATATATATATATATATATATATATATATATATATATATATATATATATATATATGTATACGCACACACACACACATATATATATATATATATATATATATATATATATATATGACCATGTTGAGATAGGCACATAAAAAAGGAAAACAAATAGTGTAAAATATTGGTTGATTAGTATTCAACATACACAATGCAAAACAAAAATTAAGAGATTAATTTTACACACACACACATATATATATATATATATATATATATATATATATAATATAAATATAAAATATTTATTATTATTATTTTTAACAATAGAAGTAGTATGGATATTATTTTAACGGGTAAGCCTGTTTGAGGAGACATCCATGTTTATTTATAAACTCTGAAATTAGCAACTACTGGCCGATATCATCGCAAGTAATACAAAAAGAAAATGTAGCAGTTGGCGAGAATCGAACCTAAATCCTCATTATGGCGAACCACTTATTCACTCGAGAAAATACCGTTACCATTTCGACGATTTTAAAAATGTTAATTTCTCGTTCGGACATTTCAGTGTCTATATCGTTCAATTTTTACTTTCGTATCCGATATGTAAAGAAAGGGACTCCTTTTTCAATCCAACAATATTTCTGATTACGATAAACGTTATTTTAGTCAGAACACGTATTTTGAATAGATATTCCAGTGTATTTACAAACAGTGAAATGAACGTCTACCTGCCAAATAATCGAATGTCGTAATAGAGGAAATGTATCTCTTGGCAAGAATCAAACTTTTTTTTTTCCTTATGGGAAATTACATTTGTTTGGCGTCTCGTTACTTTTTCAGTCACAGTGGTCTTTAGAGCAAGTGTAACAATAAAAATTGTTGGGCAGAAAAAATGGGAACTACCAAATAGACTGGTCAACTCATAAAACAATAGGAAAATTTTCGGGCAGTCATTTTTGTAGGATAACATTGATTAATCCTTCCTGAAGCCAAGACATTTGTCAGAATTGAAACCTAATGCCTTTTCATCGATTTTCAAGTGGGATCATGTTCATAATATCGATCACATGTAAAAAATCGATCTCTGACTTTTTGAGTCATTAGATCTAGCTGTCATTTACAAATGTCAAATTTGAAACTGTCTTTACGTTATTGATATTTGCATTTTTTTTTTTTACTTTTCTGAAATTTTAAAACTTTTCAAACCATTTTTAAAAACTGTTTTGCGGTGAATTTTTTTTGACTAAACGTTCAATGTTGAAAAATAATGATTTACCTTAAATAAGCGAATACATACATTTATTAAATTGTGTAAATGTTGTTCTTTAATTAAAATAGATATTTTTCTTAAAAAAAAAAAAAAGTGTTTTCGTACGAACAACTAAATCTAGATAAGAGGTCCAGGATAGATTTTATGAACAGGACCCCCACTTCTAAAATTTTTAAAAATGATTTAAAAAAAAAAAAAAAAAAAAGTAAAATAAAAAAAAAGCGAATTATATGAAATAGAAAAATTTTCGATTCTGGCAAATATCGTGGCTTGAGGAAGGTCTAATGAATGTGAATCTACAAGAATTATTTCCAAAAACAAATTTCTCTCTATTTTTAACGAGTGGATCAGTATACTTACTACGTAGGATCCAGAAATAAATTTATCGACCTTCGGTTGATCTATCCCGATGAAGTTTCTCTATATTTCCATTCTTATACATGGACGAGCATTTCCCGATGCTTCGTGCACCGTCGAATGCCTACCAGACTGTGAAGATATTAATGAATTCTAACTACCATAAAGAACATTTTTCTGCCTAGCATCAGCATGGCTGATGCTAAACTCCAAGAGACCAACTCACTGCGCTTTCTTGATCTCACGTTTTCCACTGACAGGAAATAGAGAAATTATATTGACTCAATTCCTAGGTCTACTGCTAAGAAAATTGGATCACTGAGTCGTGTCTGAATATATATATATATATATATCATTGAAAACGGCCGACAAGGAAGATTGGATTAGTCTTATTGTTGTGGATTCCGGGGTGAAATCCGGTCTCCAATGAATGACAAACGCAGGAATGAAATAGGGCAAATAAATGTATTTAAACAATAATACAATTGGTAATACGGTTAGTAGATCCAGAAACGCGGTTAGTAGCAATAATAATAATATATACATAGTCTAGTAAATCCAGTCTCGAAGTAGGACTTTCTTAGAGTCTACGTGCTTGTAACTGTGACTTCTACAAGCGCTTACCTCACACTATTACTCTACCTCCAACTCACAATCTCTGCTCACTCTCTCTATATATATTCTGACTGACTCTGGGTATTTAACGGTATCAGTCCAAGTACACACTGGTCGAGTCCACTTGTATGAAAAAGGAGTGGACCCCATAAAACGTCTGTAACCATTATTAAGGATGTATTTTTGGATGGTGAAATTCTGTGTAGCTACTACATAGTAATTTTACACTGTGGAGTTCGGCGGTCACGTGCTATGTGCGGCTGGTATGTATATATATATATATATATATATATATATATATATATATATATATATATATATATATATATATGATAAAATTATTGGTAATCCGTATGAAATTTCCAGAAGGATAGAGATCCGTTGAGAGCTCTATGTCAAAGACAGAGCAAAAAATATTATTTCATGAAAAATAAACATTTAAATGCTAAATATATATATTACGCAAGTTTATGCCTTCAACTACAGAAAAAAAGTAATGTTGCTATGTTTTTTTTTTTTTTTTACATGAAATGTATTTCGGGTATTTTGACTAAAAAATCTATTTTTATTCTTTCATAGTGTTTTGTTTTTAATGCCATGGGTTCGCTATTTGCGTACAGCTGAGAACCTAACATGTGCTATCATCCCAGGTCAGGGTTTTACTCGCACGAAAATAATGATAATTCATGCAATAAAACGTTAGAAACGGTTCTTAAATGACATTCGACATTTTGATCCTTTCTCTGTTGTCGCCATTATCATAAAGGATGAATCAAAGTAAGTTCTAATCTAGTTCTGAATAATCAAGTTTTGCAGGTTTTCGACTTTCGGCTGAATAATACCGCAGGTCTATTTTGTAGATATGACTTGCACATTAAAACGAAATGAAAAATGAAGAGGAGTATACTCTGGGATCTCCGCAGCGCAAGTGTTTTGTTTTTTTTTTTTTAATTTTTATTTTGTTTTTGTTTTTTGGTGGGGTGAGAGAATCTTTTTTATTTTGTGTTACATATCAAAAGATACTATCAAATAATTATCTTCAGTAATTTTCATTGTGCCGAATATTTCCTCAATTGAACAATGTGTATGATGAACACTTCGACAAAACGTACAAAGTGATATTGAAAGAATTATTAGGTTGGTGCAAAAATAATGTCGTTTTCCCCACATATGTACTATGTGAGAAAACGACAATATTTTTGCACCAACCTAATAACACATGCAATACAGAAGGCAGCGAGGGAGAGCGAGAATAAAGGACTAAGCATAAACTACAAGAAGACAGAATGCGCGGTCATCAGTAAAAGGAGGAGCCCGAAATACGATTTGTAGGTCGGGAACACTAAAATAAAACATGTGCGGAAGTTTAAATATCTGGAAAGTGTTTTGACGGACGACGGTTGGTGTGAGGGTTGAGATCCGAAGACGGATTGGGATGACCAAGGATGCATTCTAAAAGCTGTACAGAGTACTGCGAGACAGGAGCATTTCTTTGGTGACAAAAAAAAAAAGAGTACTGTTCCGCTACGTGACATCTGTCCTCCTATACAGCAACGAATGGTGGACGGTCTCCTCAAAGATGAAGAAGAGACTCGAAGTAACGGAGGCATGGTTCTACAGAAAGATGCTGAGGATATCATGGAGCGAGCGGATGAGGTCTTTGAGAGATGCAAACAAGGAGGAGGCGTATACTTATTCGTTGTTTCCCTGAGACCCAATTGCATGTGAATGCAAAATTCACCAATCCATCTTTTTTATGACTTATGACGTGCAAGCATACAGTATATATACTTAGCTATGTTAATGTAAGCGCAAATATTTTCTTCTAGTGCATATAACTTCTTCTTTTGTGTGCTGTGTCCTTTAAGGACGTTAGCGATCATGGTTCTCCACAATTTCCTGCACTTTAAAGCTCTTAATAAATTAATAATCTCTCCTAAACCTTACTCAGCTATCCATTTACTCAAGCTCGCTAGGTAAGATATGCATTGTTTTCCTCTGTACCACTTGCTTTCAGTTTGTCCTGTCAGTATTAAATTTTCTACGCCTACTTTCTTCATAATGTGACCCAGAAATTTCAAACTATCTCTTCTTGATGTTAAGCAAAAATGTCCTTTTCGTTTCCATTTTCTCTAAAATTTCATAATTGCTCACATGTTCGTTCCATGGTATTCTCAGCATGCTTCTGTAGAACCACATTTCTATTTCCTCAAGTTTCTTCTTCATCTATGAAGAGATTATCCAGAACACAGAGTTATATGCATATATTGAAACATTTTTGTACGCCGGTAATAAAGCGACAACCAGTGAAATTTACAAAGATACCGTGCGTTTCATTACTTGGGATTCACTCAGTACCCCCTATTTGTACCTCTGTCAGATTTAGGTGAGCTTAGTAGATGTTTAAGGTGCTTGTTGTAGTGATATAGTGAAGCAGCTAATCTCACAAGCCATAGATCGTATATTATTAGGTTGGTGCAAAAATAATATCGTTTTTTGACGTTAAAAATACGTCAAAAAACGATATTATTTTTGCACCAACCTAATATATTCTACGTCTTCTGCATATCTCGCAGTTTTAGACCTTTGATAGACCAACGTAAGCTTAGTATATATTTAAAGCGCTAACTGTAATGCTATAGCGAAACAGCTGATCCTGCAGGCCATTGATTGTGCATTAAGTTCGACGGCATGTAGATATTTCGTAATTTTAGCCCTGTGTTAGACAAATGTAAACTCAAGAGATGTCTATATTCAAACGAACTTTCATCTAATAAATAAATTTCGGGAACGCTTGTCTCAGTAAATATCAAATGGATTTTGAAATTTTTAGTAGCGATAAAAGATGACTCCAACTAACCTCCAAAGAAATTTCATATTTTTGATTATTAACCTTTGATGCTATACCCAAGCTAAAAGTATCAATATTAGGAATCCTCGCTTTTCATGAGCAAATCCGATTACAAATAACATATTTGACACCAAAATCCGGATTTTCAAAACAAAGGCCAGACGCCAAATGGTGAATAAAAAACAGATTTATTTTTATTGACCAACTGACCCAATACAATATTTTTGAAAATATGGTATGTTGGTCGCATTTTAGAATATGTGAAAAATATTGTTATGGTCCGGTTCCTTGTACCACGGTGATGGTCCAAGGTAGAACCAATAAAGAAGAACTCGAACACAGGTATGGAATAACACAGATATATTACAACAGGAATATATACAGAGAAGTAGAAGTGTTAGTCTGAACAATCAGGTTTAGTAGAGAGAACAATGTAGTCTCGACCAGTATCACTATTCCAATGTCTTGCAGTAATCGTCTGAACGCGACTCGACTTGAACTACTGACTGACTGACGATATTCAGTCACCCCCCACGAGGGCGTCATGTGGCACAAGGCCTTTTTAACGTGGGATCTCCGAGCCCGTGGGCCCGGCCAAAAATATGCCCATTGAACCCGAATAAACAGGTTCAGGGTCGGTTTACCTCCCCGAAAGAGAGTTCGCTCTTCGGCGTAGCCTCCTTCGGGTTCCTCCCGCTCGAAGGCAGAGAGTTCAACCGATCTGTCGTTCAAGAGTTGAGCGACGGACCTTTGCCTACTCCCGAGGCGCAGTATTTATTAAGTATGGAATAGTCCATTATTATTATTATTAGGTTGGTGCAAAAATAATGACGGTTTTTGACGTTAAAAACTATGTCAAAAACCGTCATTATTTTTGCACCAACCTAATACCATGAGTAAGATCCCATAACTAATAATGGTAAAAATGATGATATATAATTGAATCGAACAATTTCAGATGAAATGTTTTAGTATAGAACAAATTTAAAATTTAGTTGATGCCAACAAGAAACTTTTGTTTTTATATAACTGTTTTAGCATACCTTCCGACGATAATGAATCTGTCCCCATTCACATAAATAAAATAGTAAATACTGTATGTTGACCTGCAGTTGGAGATTCGTCTCCAGACGTGCTGGTCAAACACTCTGCTTCCGGCCAGAGAGGATCCCCAGACGAGCCTATGTCGAAGGGTAGAGTCTCGTCTCGGGAAATAACTACCCGACCCCGTTTTATACAGCATCTACGGGGAATTTTTGGCCGAGTCCACGGGCTCGGATACTCCACATTAAATTCGGCCTTGTGCTACATCTGACCGCGTGGGGTGGTTGGTAGATAACCTACAGTTGGAGATTTGTCTCCAGCTGTGCTGGTCAAACTCCCTATCTCTTACCAGAGAGGATCCCCAGACGAGGCTATGTCGAAGGGCAGAGTCTCGTCTCTGGAAACAGCTACCGGACCCCGTTTTATACGTGGTCTTCGGGGAATTTTTGGTCGAGTATACGGGCTCAGACACCCCACATTAAATTCGGCCTTGTGCCACATCTGAACACATGGGGTGGTTGGAGTCTGCCGTTGGAGACTCATTGTGGAATTCACTTCACTCACTTCTAGCAGCTGACTACTACCCGTTGCTGTCGAATCTTATATGTGTTGTTCTTGTCCTAAGTGTTATCGTTCATTACCAGCCTTCATGCGATTATTATATTCAGTAACCTTCCCTACGTTACAACAATAATGTATTTAATAATAATAATAATAATAATAATAATAAACACTCTGTGTTGTAGTTTGAGCCCTAGGATTGGTTGGAAAAGATTGCAGTAGACTAATTGAAGGGATTCCTGGAAGTCCATCCCTCAAAGAGATACAAAAAATTGTTCTGACAAGTACAGCCCACACTTTACGAAGGGCTTTATTTATGTAATTTTTTTTTTTTTGTCAGTGGAAAGTGTCATGATGCCATTTCTAACCTTAGGTCCTTGGGCGGGAACCGGAAAGAAATGTGTAAACGCCAGAAATCAAAGAAAATAATAATAATAATAATAATAATAATAATAATAATAATAATAATAAATGTGATATCTGTTAACGAATTCAACAGATTTATCTTATCCTGGCGAATGGGAGGTGTCTCTGCAAAACGTGAAGTATGAAAGATAAATCATTTGAATTTCTGTTTTTGAATTAACTATTTTTCTTTTTTTTTTTTTTTCTTTTTTTTTTTTGATACGGGCGCTTTATTTGCAAAAATCTGCTCGTTTTGGCCTCCATTCATTTATTGGTTAACGTGTTTTGTTAGGCGTTAGCAATTTTTGCTATAATTTTAAACGTATACCCGTAGAAAATCATAATTACTGTAATTTTCCGAGAGTTACCGGCGCGCCACAGACTTTTGCGCTGGTAATCTTACAAGTACAAATGTAGCGGGTCTCGGAACTTTCCCAACTTCTTAATTTGATGTGAATATTTCGTTTTGCTTTTGATCGTACTTAAAATGGATTTTGTTTCAAGTAAATGTTTATGTGCATTGTAACAGTGCAGTTTTGAGGGACACCGACTCCGTTGCAACAAAGGAGGGTTTGTTGCTCATGAAACAGTCGATAATCTTCTGTCTAATGGCAGCTGTAGAAAATACAACGCGATTTCCGGTTCAGCTGGCGATAATACTCGCCTTCTTAAAATAAAATGAGGAGAGAATGAAAGATCGAATAAGGTATGAAATATTCTTATTTCAAGTTGTCTGACCACCTTCAACACCAGATCTGTAATACAATATATATATATATATATATATATATATATATATATATATATATATATATATATATATATATATATATATATTACATTATATATATTATATTATATATATATATATAGGGTGAGGCATAAGCCACGCACCATCGGGGTTAATTATTTAATCATATTTTAAATGTCTAATTTGTTTTGATATTTTCTTATTTGATGGGCCATTTGAAATCAATGGTTGATCAGACGTGCCCAAGAAATGTTGAGGAACTTAAAATATGGATGCAGTAAAAAGGACAAAGGAAACTCTCTAGCGTCTTAATAAATCCTGCTGACACAGAATTTAAATTTGTTTTGAAAAAGAAAAGCGACCATTTTGAACAGCGCATATGACAATTAAATAACTAGTAAATAATATGTTCATGTGTAATTATACTTTTAATTCCTATAGTGCGCGACTTTTACCTATATATATATATATATATATATATATTTGTTTTTGTATGAATGATTCATGTAATTATAAGTTGAACAGCACGTATAATCGAAATTAAAATAACTGATCCAACGTACAACTTTCGGATAATAAGTGTGACATTTCTGTAATTATTGAACAATATAGTCCAGCCACATTGACGGAAAACCTACCAGCACAAAGGAATTCTCTTATTACTATATTTGTACAAAAACGCACAACCTTAAAATTTAAAATTCAAACTCAGCGTTGCGACCGCACGTTCCAAAATAATAACACATTTCTCATAGCATTTTTTCGGATTACATCTCTCTTTTCGTTGTCCTCTTATTACTGAGAAGTAAAAACAGGAACAAGTCTATTTCCATACCTGAGGATGTCTGTAGGAACAGACGAAAGCTTGTAAAAACTAAAAAAAAGACCTTATGAAACTGGAATTTATAAACAGGGATCATATCATTCATATACAGGTTCGGTGTTAGTGTAACTTATTGAAATTGTTTGCGAAGATGTATTCTCGCCATTTAAATCATTAACCTCTATATTTGTTTTTGTATGAATGTTTCATGAATATATATATATATATATATATATATATATATATATATATATATATATATATATATATATATATACACTACAGTTCAAATCAAAGGTTTGAGGGAACCTCTTGTAATTTCCTAAATTGGCAGAAAATGTAGTTGTTTTTTACTTTAAAGAAGAGAAAATTATTGTATATGGTTTATAAAAAGGAAGACATGATTTTTATTAGAAATTTTATTTTGGCAAAAAGA
>OZ010578.1:85343545-85348545 GCA_963932145.1 Acanthosepion lycidas
TTATCAATATTTATTTACCGCGATTGTACTTGTTCGGATACATGGTGAGAGCGAGAAAGAACAAACTGTGTTGCGCCGATCTTCCAAGTGCCTTGAAAATCAGCCTTCAAAACCCTATCATTTCAACCACCAAAGCAGAGTCCATAATTATGTTTGTTTAAATGGAGTCTGGGATCGGATATCTAAAGTTTGGCCTTGATATTGTCTAGTACGTGTTCTTCTAAAATTCATGCCGTTCAGGTCCAAAAGAAGAAAGAAAGGAAAAGGAAAGAGAAAGAAAGAAAAAAAAGGAGAAAAGAAGAAAAAGGGGAAAAAGAAGAAAGAGAAGAAAGAGAAAGAGAAAAATGAGACATAGCAAAAGAGAAAGAAACACAAAGAAAGAAAGAGAAAGAGAAAGAAAAAGACGAAAGAAAGAGAAAGAAAGAAAAATAAAAGAGAAAGAAAAAGAAAGAGAAAGAAATAGAAAAAAGAAAGAAAGAAAAAAGAAAGAGAAATGAAAACAAGAAAAAGAAAGAGAAAGAAATAGAAAAAAGAAAACAAAAGAAAGAAAGAAAGAAAGAAAGAAAAAAGAAAGAGAAATGAAAGCAAGAAAAAGAAAGAAAAATGAAAGAATGAAAATAAATAAATAAATAAAGAAAGAAAGAAAGAAACACAGAAAGAAAGGGAAAGAAAAAGAAAGAAAGAAAACGAGAGAAAAAGGAAGAAAAATACAGGAGTCGAAAGAAAAAGGAAAGAAAGAAAGAAAGAAAGAAAGAATAGGTAAGTGATAAGGCGAAAGAGTGGGCGATCAAAGTAACGCATAACAGACAAAATGAAAGAGAGAGTGAGTGAGAATGAGAAGAGGCTGAATGAAAAGATGTCTTCTCCTCCATAAAATAACGAATGCAATTATGAATATATTTTATAGGGATGCTTCTACACAATTCGATATCCGCGTCTTGCTAGCCGTATTAATTCTACCACAAACAAAAGAATTTATTACAATAACAACTCAATCTGCAGTTTATTTTTCTGTGTATTTCGTCCTCCGAAGTGTAAACGACCAAAAAGCTAGTTTAACCCCAAGGTGTAATGAGTTCGATCCTAGCAAATATTCCCGCACGTGTAGCTTCATACCACGCTATGCTAAGTAAATACAGATTTAAAAATAAATATTAGGTTGGTGCAAAAATAATGACGTAATAATGTCGTTTTTTGACGTATTTTTCAACGTCAAAAAACGACATTATTACGTCATTATTTTTGCACCAGCCTAATAGTTAACCCAACTCTGTTGAAACTCGAAATCTCTTTGAAACGCTAAAAAAAACTTATCCTTTTTTTTTTTTTTATTCCATAGAGCGATCAGATAAATGACATTGATGATAGTTGTAGAAAATTAGTTTAAAGGTACGTAGCTCTCAAGTCAGGTTAATGGTTAAAGAATCGATATCGATTAATTAAAGGATTAAAAGAAAAAACAATGCAATAAAGTTGTTTACTAGATAAGCTAAAGGAAAAAAAAAACTGAAGCATTAACAGCCTTTTAGAACCAGGGATTGATTTCATACCACTTGCGTGATAGGCGCTTTTATTTCCGTAATTTACGGAAAACGTCTAAAACATACATCAAGTGTCTATATCGATTCAAACTTTTACTACTGTTACTACTACTACTACTAATACTACTACTAATACTACTACTAATACTACTAATAATGTTTTTCTTTTTTATTTCTTTATTTAATACGAGATATCTCTTCTTGTATTAGCGAGGAAGAAGCTATACGTGTCTACTTAAAAAGTAGAGCTTGACAATTTTGCGGAGTATTAAGACGAATGGAAATGATTAAAAATTCGAAGTTAAAGAAATGAAAGAAAAAGAAAATAAATTAGTAAACTACGTAGGCGAACGTAAAAAGAGGCCAAGGTAAAAAAAAATTAAAAAAAAAAAAAAGAGAGAGAAGGAATGAGTCGAAATTGGAAAAAGACCCGTAGAAACGAGCATAGAGGGGAAAAGTGGTTCGAGGAAGGGAAAGAAAGAAATGAAAAAAAAACAAAAAAACCAACATTGGCGATAAGACTTTTTTCAGTCTTTCTTTATTTATTTCATTCTGCGTGATTTTGCTCACTTTATTTTCATCTCTCACGAATATGCTAGGGAGAAAGAAAGCGAGAATAAAAAATAGATAGGCAGATAGATACAAAGATATATATATATATATATATATATATATATATATATATATATATATATATATATATATATATATCAACAGGATAGATAGATAGATAGATAGATAGATAGATAGATAGATAGATAGATAGATAGATAGATAGATAGGCAGGTATGAAAAATTGACATATGAAATAACTGAGGTAGAAAGAGAGATATGAAATAACTGGTGTAGATAGATATGAAAAAAACTGAGGTAGCTACATATGAAATACCTGAGGTAGCTAGATATGAAATAACCGAGATAGATAGATAGATAGATAGATAGAGAGATAGAGAGATAGATAGATATGAAAAAACTGACAGATATGAAATAACTGAGATAGATAGATATGAAATACCTAAGGTAGCTAGATATGAAATAACCGAGATAGATAGATAGATAGATAGATAGATATGAAAAACCTGAGGTAGATAGATATGAAATAACTGAGATAGATAGATAGATAGATAGATAGATAGATAGATAGATATGAAAAAACTGAGGTAGCTAGATATGAAATACCTGAGGTAGCTAGATATGAAATAACCGAGATAGATAGATAGATAGATAGATATGAAAAACTGTGATAGATAGATATGAAATAACTGAGATAGATAGATAGATAGATAGATAGATAGATAAATAGATAGATAGATAGATAGATAGATAGATAGATATGAAAAAACTGAGGTAGCTAGATATGAAATACCTGAGGTAGCTAGATATGAAATTACCGAGATAGATAGATAGATAGATAGATAGATAGATATGAAAAAACTGACAGATATGAAAAACTGAGATAGATAGATAGATAGATAGATAGATAGATAGATAGATAGATAGATAGATATGAAAAAACTGAGGTAGCTAGATATGAAATACCTGAGGTAGCTAGATATGAAATAACCGAGATAGATAGATAGATAGATAGATAGATAGATATGAAAAACTGTGATAGATAGATATGAAATAACTGAGATAGATAGATAGATAGATAGATAAATAGATAGATAGATAGATAGATAGATATGAAAAAACTGAGGTAGCTAGATATGAAATACCTGAGGTAGCTAGATATGAAATAACCGAGATAGATAGATAGATAGATAGATAGATAGATAGATAGATAGATAGATAGATAGATAGATAACGTATAAAACGTATGAATAAATATATAGAGCAAATCCTCCGGTATAGGAAAGGTTAATAAAACTTGCGCGTTTTTCGAAGACAGTGAGGACAAGTTAGAAGCAGTGAGTGAGAGATGGAGCGTGAGAGAAAGAAGGGGAGAGAGAGAGAGAGAGGAAAAAATTTGGGAGAGAGAGAGAGAGAGAGAGAAAAGAAAGCGAAAGAGAGGGAGGTGAGCCTGAACAGGTAAGAGAACCTTTATCGAGATATGTGGAGAAGGTAAAAAGAATTAAAATAAAAAGACTCAGAGAGAAAGCGAAAGGAAAATAACGAATGATTTGATCTCAAATCTGAGGCCGAATCGAATTTGCCGAAGTGTTTGACGGATGTGCACTTGCGCGAATAAGTGCTTTAAAGAAAATTTATATTTTTTTCTGGGTACACGAAAAAATGAAGATCGAAACCGTGTCTTTAATACGGGCAGTAGACATTTTAGCATCGGGCTACTGCATATTACGGAAAAAAGGTCAGTCGGTGTGAAAGGATTAAATAATAAAAATGAGAAAAAAATAATGTGTAACCGCAATAATAATATTAATAATAATAATAATAATAAGTGTTAGTTTTGTTATAAAAAGTAGGGTTTGTCTCGTAACTGTGATAGTTGCATCGCGCGGCAGATGTCGATATTCGAATACTAACTAAGCTCAGCTGTAATTAAAAAAAAAAAAGAGAAAGAAAAAAGAGAAAGAAAAAAGAAAAAAGAGAAAGAAAAAAAGAAAAAAGAGAAATAAAAAAGAGAGAAATAAAAAAGAGAAAGAAGGAGAAAGAGAAAGAAAAAGAGAACAAGTAAAAAGAGAAAGAAAAAGACAAAAATAATAGAAAGAAAAAGTAAAAAAAAAGAACGAAAAAAGAAAGAGAAAAAAGAGAAAAAAGAGAAAGAAAAAGAAAGAAAAAGTGAAAGTAAAAGTAGAAGAAGAGAAAGAAAAAAGAGAAAGAAAAAGAGAGAAAGAAAATGGGAAATAAAAAGAAGAGAAAGAAAAAGGAGAGAAAAATAATAGAAAAAAGAGAAAGAAAAAAATGAAAGAAAAAAGAGAAAGAAAAAGAAACAAAGAAAAAGAGATAATGAAAAGGAGAAAGAAAGAAAAAGCTAAAGAAAAAGGAGTAAGAAAAAGAGAAATAAAAAGTAAAAAATGACAGGAAAAAGAGAAAGAAAAAGAAGAAGGAAAAAAAGGAGGAGAAAAGAAGAATAAAAGAGAGATGAAAAAAATAAGAAAAGATGGAAAAATACACTATCAAGTTCTCTCGTCTCGGCAATGATCACATATTAAAGGAAGGTTCACCCAATCCAATCCCTCATACCCTAATAGTAGACCCAAATTAAAAGGACTGATTAAACTACATGAGTGATGAGAACAGGTCATTAAGAAAAAAACTCCTTAGAAATTAAACTTCAAATTGATCGCCCATTATAAGCCAGAAGGTATTTGTATTTTACTCAGATAATATATTTCGATGTTTCATTGGCCTTGGAATAAAATTAAATGCTAAATTCTGGACAAATATTTAAACAATTTGAGATAACTTGGGATATAATTGTGGCAGTTATATCCATCATTATTTGAGTACTTGGACATTCCCAAAATGTCTTGCAAAGTGATTGAAAGATTTGGA
>OZ010578.1:85353545-85386045 GCA_963932145.1 Acanthosepion lycidas
TAGTAAAAATTTGTAACATAATCTTACATCACCTGAAAGGATCCTTGACATTCTATTTTTCATTTTATTTTTACTTTCTCAATACACTCAGCATTTTTTCTATTTTAAAATCTCTTCCTTTTGTTAACCAGAACTGTACAGACCTTTTCGCATCTACCACCCACCACTCACAATCATTACCTCCTTCTCCATCTCTCTTTCTCGTTTTCTTATCTATTATTATTATTATTATTATTATTATTACTATTACTATTATTATTATTATTAAGCAACTCAATTCATTAACAAAAAGTGATAATTTCCTCTTTTCTTTCTTATTTAATTAAGTGCAGCCAATTTATCAAATCGACAGTCCTTTTTTCTGATTTTATAAGCATTTACTTTTAAAAGCTTTAAATTACAATGAAGCTTCACGATTATTTATGGCGAGTTCTTAAACATGAGTTCATATGCTACAGATTTTCTTTTTATTCACACCATTATAAGGTTTTTTCGTGTTTAGCAAAAATTAAATAAAACTTTTCTTCATCGAAAAAAACAAAACAAACTTGATTGTATGTCTTCACAAAGTCATTTGCATGCTTTCCTTCAGTACTTTTTCCGGTAAGAGAAACATGATTAGACACAAGATTCTACCCCAAATTTCGATGAATCTGATCATGTAAAAAAAAAAAATATTCTCAAACCGAGTTTTTGTCCGCTTCAAAGAATTCCTCTTACCTGCTGTTATCCCACCGATTCACAAAGGGCAGCGTCAAAAGTCCGTACTACAGTGGTTGAATTTGGATATAACAACCCGTAAACACAGCGAACTGGAATTAGCTTTAGCTTGTTAGTGGTCAGGGTTTATTTAGTACACTTTCTACAGAAAAAAAAAGAAGATTTATGAAAATTCCTCATTTCCAAACGAAAATAATTTAGCTTTCTATGAGTTTCTAATGTTTATCGCCGTGCCAATTGCCGCCTTTTTTTTTCTTTTTTTTTTTAATCATTTATCAACTCTTATTTCTTTTTGGATAAGAGTGAAATCACCCAATAAGCCTCGTTTCATTTGGAGTACAGTTTTAGTAAGACCGTTAAAATATAATTTTACGCATTATTCTTAAGAAATAAATACATCCGGGTAATTTGTTAGCCTCTCTTTCATAAAATTTATTTAATTTGTAGCCAATATTCTCTAGTCTCACTCATGCAAAACAATAAAATTTATTTGTTTCATTTTTGCGTCAGTAGCTTGATTTTAAATGAAAGAACGGACCAAGAACAATTTTTCAGGTTTACAAATTGTCTAATGCATAGATTCTCAACCGGTGGGGGTTGGGGGGGGGGGGGGTTCAGGGTTTCAGATGTGTGTGTGTGGAGGGGGGGGTCTTTTATTTGTATTTTTTTATTTACAGAATTTTGTTTATTGAATTACAATACCCTATTGAACTTTTTGTTTAATGAAGTATGCTTCGGTTTATTTATTTAATAATTAGTTAGGAATGAAAATAAAATATTCTTTCTTTTTATGTGCCATGTCCTTTCAGGACGTAGGCGATCATGGCTCCCCACCTCCCTCTATCCCTTGCAGCATTCAACAAATTCCTACCCTCTTCTACCTCCCCGGGACCATGTTCCGTCATCCATTTGCTTAAGCCCGCTGTCATGCGTTGTTTTCCCTTGTCTCTCTTTCCCTCTATTCGACCCGTGAGTATCAGATTCCCCAGGCCCTCCTTCCTCATCATGTGTCCCAGAAACTTGATCTGCCTCTTCCTGATGTTAAGTATAAGCGTCCTCCTTGTATTTTATTGTACATGTATTCAAGTTTAAAAATCCATTAACATTTTCCATTGCTATTTATTTTGTAAAACTTCTCCAAACATAATCCGTGTAAATGTATATGTACTGAAATTGAAAAGAGTGAAGATTTTCAGTAATAGATGCACGTTATTTGGAATGCAATTTTTGAGTAGGGGGATAGCACTCTGGCTTATGGAAAATGATGTAATGAGTGGCGACACTATAGGTGGTAATCACCTATAAGTAACCGTTAGGACAGCGGACAGAGAGTCGAGCTGGGATCTGCGAGAACTAGCGGCCTTTCGATAGCACGCACGCACGCAACTGTACTGACTTGCGACGACCGTGCGCATAACTATTACTTCTTTGCTTGTTGTACTGATTTCTACAATAAACCTGTTTGTCCATTCCATATTCCGATTAGCATGAAATATTACAGAAAAAAAGGTTACATTGGTCAAAAAAGTTTGAGAACCGCTGGTCTAATGAAAGTTACTGTATAATTTTTTTTTTTTTTTTTTTTTGATGTTATAATATTCTTATAATATCCTCCCTTTCATTATTCAAGTCGAGTTCATTACATTCGCGTACCCTTGGGAAAGGTATAGATCCATCTCTTCTTTTCCCAGCTATGGGTTAAATAGCAGGACTTGTATCTTAAAAATCATCTTTATTTCCCCCAAAAAATCGCTAATGTAGTATTCGCCGACAAAAAGGAAAAATAGTTATTCTTAAAATCCCGAAATATATTTCGATTTTAAATAACCCAGAAAGGATGGCTAAGCCATTAAAACCAAGCAACCAATCTTTTAGTTATAATTTGAGATTAATTTTCTATTGTTTGTTTATTACTCTGTTGGTGACGATTAAAATATACCGGCTGCCCCACCCACACCGCTTCAGAGAGTAAGGCTCCATCCCCTACAAGTAAATGCTTCTAAGCCCAAATATAAATGACCAATATATATATATACAGTGTAACCCGGATATAAGAGAGTTAACGGGACCGGAGACGAAGTCTCTTATATCCGGGTTTGGTCTAATTTATATACATTAACACAGGCTCTAATTTGGGCCCAGAGAAAATCTCTCTTATATCCGGGTTTCTTTTATATCAGGGTCTCTTATATCCGGGTTACACTGTATATCTATTCCAGAAGTAAGGAAATGCGTACAAACTTAAAAACAAGTATTACCTATTCCCGAAGGAAACAAATGCTTAAAATTAAAATATAAACGACATATATTTACTATCTCCGAAGTAAATGCTTTACAACTCAAATAGAATGATAAAATAAAAGGCTGTCTTCGACAGTGAATAATCCGGCAAAGTTTGGCATGTAAAATCTACCAAATCAACCGCTGTTTAATTATCAGTTATTATTCGAATTTCTTTCACTTTCTTTATCTGTCATATTTACATTTTTTTTAATTTTATATTTTTATAATCTTCGTTCTTTTTTAAAAAATATTTATTTATTTATTCATTTATTTCCCATTGACTCTCGCGTTTTAAGCAAGTTTCGGTAAACATCGATAAAAAAAAAGAAAAAAAAAACGTGCCCGTAATAAAAGCCAATATCAAAAGGGCGGTTTTTAACATGACAACGCTTTTTTTTTTAACTACATTCACTCTTCGACAATTGTTTACACTTTATTGTTTTAAAAAGCGATGATTAGAATTTTAATAAAGCTTAAACTTATGAAAGTGAATTTATACATTTTCTTTGTTCTTGGGAATTTACAACAAAGTTAATAAACACTATTATTCATACTTTATTCATTAAATTGTTTATTTACACTATTTATATATCATATTGTTGTAGTAATATATATTAGGTTGGTGCAAAAAATAATGACGTAATAATGTCGTTTTTTGACGTATTTTTTAACGTCAAAAAACGACATTTTTACGTCATTATTTTTGCACCAACCTAATATTTGCAAGATATCTGTAGTAGTCTGTTTCACATTCCTCACAGCCATGCTTTTACCCCCGAACCACACAGTTGGCTCGTTCAAGCTTATTTCTCGCCGTCCGTAATCCTTCTTTTCTCAAAGACAAAATCTGGCGTTTTTTTTTTCTGTGTACATCAGTCAGTTATGTAGATTTTTTCACGTCCACCTACGAGTAATTAATTACTCCTAAGGCACTAGGTTAATTATATGACCGTTTAAGGCAAAGGCGATTTTGTACCTCTTTCGTCAGGGAGATAGGCCATGTCTATTATAATTGTTTATTGGAATGGTTGGCAAACTATCGGCTAACTGCCAGTTGATTCAAACTTTATAAAATGATCAATAAGAACGATTTCGTTATAGTGGTGTAATGACAAAAGTACGCAGGTGTAGGCTTTAAGAAAGTTTTATTCAACTGAGAATACAAAGTTCGCGTATAGTGTCCTTTTATAGTCCCAGTAAACAGAAATAGCTCTCTCAAAGAGGAGAATATCAAAACAAGGGGTTGACTGTTCATAACAGTTGGTTCACATATTTTAAGAATTTAGTAAATGTTTATAAATTTACGAATAAAATATTATTTTTGCATTTATTTCTTTATAAATTGGTAAATGATAAAAATTGCATTGCATTAGTTTTAATTGTATTAGGTTTTAGAATGTTGTAAATATAAAATTATTCTTGTAAATAAACAATCAAATAAATAAATAGTGTTTAATATTTTTGTTGTAAATTCTCAAGAACAAAAAAATAATTATAAATTCACTTTTATCATAGGTTTTATTCCAATTAGAATCATCGATTTTAAAACTATTTAACTTTTGTCGAAGAGTGAAGGTAATTAAAAGAAAACGGTGCCATGGGAAAAACAGTCTTTTTGACACTAATTTTTATCGCGGGCACGTTTATCCATGTTTGCCTATATTTTTTTCTGCTGTTATCTAGAACAATAAATGGCTTTTAAATTTTAAGGCCTCCAAAACGAAAATCATGTCTTTTAATCATCTGAGAACAATGCCCGACTTTTATCAGCCTGAAGAACGCTCCCCACTGGCATGAATTGGAACGATTATATTGAATGAGTTACTAGGGCTGCTGCTAAGAAAGTTAGTTCACTGTGTCATGTCAGACAATTTTTCGCGCCAAAATTCACCTTAGACGTTTATAAATCTACCATTCGCCCGTGCATTGATTATAGGTGCCACATTTGATTTGATACTCCTCTTTTACATGTCGAGATTCTTGACAAAATCCATAGTAGAATCTGTAAAGTTAACGGTCTTGATCTGGCATCTTGTCTTCAGTCGATTTCCCATCGACGCAACGTAGCTTCCATGTGTCTTTTCTATAAATATTTTCATGAGCTTTCCCCTTTGGTACCCCAGTCTCACGAATTTAAGCGTAGTGAAACTAGGTTACATCGTTTTACCCTTGAAATAGCTAGATATAACCGTAATTTTTTCTCGCAAGATTCTATCTTACATATTTTTAAGTCTACCATTCGTTCTTGTTTTGAATATTGCTGCCTTATCTCGTCTGGTCTTCCTGATATATATTTAGAGATTCTTGATAAAATCCGAAGAAAAATCTGCAATCCTGGTTTGTGGAACTCTTTTCCGGACCTTTGATTTCCTGTCAATTTTGATCTTCAAAAATGTATGTGCAATGTCAATCGTTATATTCTGTCTTCTTAATTCTCCTTTTTTTGTTCTCTCTCCTTAATAGTAGTTTTTCTTTTCTCATATTCACTGGAACTTAGTAACCCCTTGCATCTTAGTGGCTTTATTGCCTTGCTTGGGGTGAATTTTTTTTTTTTAAGTTCTATTCTAATAATTTCTTCTCCCTGTGGAACTCTATTCCGACTTATTGCGTTCCTGTCAACTTCTGCTTTGTGTGTGGCGTCTCCTCGGGATGTCCTTTAGAGCGCTAAATACTGTCTTTTCGTTATTTCTAAATCTTGTTCCGGCTTCCATTTTCTCAAGCTCATCAAGTATGTTATGTATTGATTTCCTCTGTCTCTTTTGTCTTCAATCTGACCTCTGGGTATTAGATTCTCCAAGCAGTACTTCCTCATTATATCTCTTAAATAATTTCAACTGTTTTTCCTAATTATTTTTTTATCTCTTTCAATAGTAGTTTTTTTTTCTCATATTCTCTAACACTCACTAACCCTTTCCATCCTAGTGGCTTTATTGCTTTGCTTTGGGTGAAATGATTTAAAAAAAAGTTCTATTCTAATAGTTTCTTCTCACACTTCTCGCCTGTGGAACTCTCTTCCGACTTCGTACTTTCCTGTCAACTCTGATCTTCCAAAATTTAAATGCAAAGCAAATCGTTATCTTCTGTCTTTCTGAACGCTGCGCTGGATGTAGAATAGAAAAAGCTCATTTGTTCGAAAGTGAAAGGCATGAACCCTACTCACTGATTTCATTTTTCTTCGCTGCTAACAACTACGCTACACGTACATCCAAATAGCTTGTTAGCCATCACATCACGTGTGCTCTTATCAACCTAATTTGCTCACAAGTCAATGCTAACGGGATTGTTCCTCAATAAGTATGACCTTTCACATTCTCGAAATTGGATTCATTCTAAAAATAACTAAGACATGGTCTAAATCTAAAAAAAAATTCTTACGTAGAATTACTATTTGAGTAACGAAAAATTTAAAATCAAAATTAATAGGAATTAAGCCAGATATTTTCACAAACCTCTCATGCTATTTGCTACAGCTTTATTAACAGGAAGAATGAAGAACAATTTGCGATCCAAATTTGTACTCCATATATTGCTTACTTTATTGTAGATTCCAATCCCAATCGTCAGAATTAGAAGTGGAAATTATATAAAAGGTTTATTACATCAAGTGTAGGGTTGCTAGCTCACTGAAATCAAAATACGGAATGTGGGAGATGGGGTTTTCTAACCAGAAGGCCGCGTTCCCTATGGGCAGATTTTCAACCATCATCTCTGTAGACTTCCAAAAAACTGAATTAAGCTAGTTAGGTATTTTCGAGTGGTAAAAATTGCGAAACTGAAAAAATTTTGTATTTTATTTTCTTTCAATTTTCTTATCTTTTTTCTCCTTCAAAAAGTTTCAGGCTACAAAATAGATATGTCAGAATCAAGCAAGCACGAGACTTTAAATATGTTTTAAAGGAAGACGCAAAATTCGACACCGAATTCTGATAGCAGCCAATGCCTTTCAAAAGTTAAGCAAAGTACTAAAAAACAGGAAAACTTCATTAGAAATTAAGAAAAATGTGTTCAGCTACAATGTAATATCAGTCCTCCTATATGGTAGTGAATGCTGGACAGTTTCCTCACAAATGAAGAGGAGACTTGAGGCAACAGTAATATAGTTCTACAAAAGGATTCTAAGAATCCCACGGTTGGAGCATGTGATTAACGAGGAAGATTTTTTTTGTAAAAACACGTAAACAAAAAGAACACTTATACTTAGGATGAGAAAGAGACATTTGAAATTTCTAAGACGCACAATGTATAAAGAAGGCTTGGAAAATTTAACACCTATATGATATATTGAAAACAATGGGGTCAGAGAGAAACAGCAAGTAACCTAATGAGCTTGTAGAAATGGACGGAAGAAATAGTAAAAACAAACAAACAAACAAACAAACATTGCTCAAAACTACAAAGGTTTCCTAGCCTGTGTTGCTTTGAGCAATGTTGGAGAGAGCAATGATAGTCCACGTCTTGAAGGGACACGGCTAATAAAAGAGGAATATATATATTTTTTTAACTAAATTTCATTCAATATATTGTTCGAGAGACACCCATGGTATTGGGTTGCTAAGTGAGACATATGATATTATATGTGTGTAAGATAATATCATAATATGATATTATATATGTGTAAGATAACATCATAATATGATACTATATGTGTGTAAGATAACATCATATGATATTATATGTGTGTAAGATAATATGTGTGTAAGATAATATCATAATATGATATATGTGTGTAAGATAATATGTGTGTAAGATAATATCATAATATGATATTATATGTGTGTAAGATAATATGTGTGTAGGATAATATGTGTGTAAGATAATATGTGTAAGATAATATCATAATATGATATTATATGTGTGTAAGATAATATGTGTAAGATAATATCATAATATGATATTATGTGTGTAAGATAATATGTGTGTAAGATAATATCATAATATGATATTATATGTGTGTAAGAAAAGGTAGAAGGAAGTGAAGATTATGGGGATAAGTAGAATAGATAACGACTGAACTTTGTCTTAAAGAGATTAAGATTGTAATTTTCAGAGAAGCAACCGTGCAGTTGAACAAGTTATGATTTTTTAAAAAAAGTATCAGGACTGTTGCTTTAAAAAAAAGGCTACAACACATATCAATTCAGTATTTAATATCCTTCAAAGTAGTCCTCCTTCTGAAACCACGCACTTTATCCAGCATGGTTTCCATTGATGGAAAGCATTTCTGGAACTCTTTTTTTGGGGGGGCGGGGGGGTAGTGAATAGCTGTCTCGTCGCATTCCCTTAGATTTCCTCGACGTCTTAAAATTTTGTTCCTATCAAGTGGGACTTGATTTTTGGAGAGGTAAAAGTCACAATGGGCGAGTTCTGATCGTTGTCGAACCTGGGGATTGTTGTTCTTGTCCAAAACTGCTGCACAAACCATAGTCACTGATGGAAGCTCTGTACCATGATGAGACGACTATACTCTATATACTTTCGTTCTAAATTCTGCTATAAACAACGGAAGCGAGCGAGAACGTTATAACTTAGTGTGCATGCGCAGCAGAGCTTAAAGTCAGTCTATGACAAGCCGTTTTACACTGCGTTCTTTAGCTCAGTTAATATAGCAACAGTCCTGATACTTTTTGATCTGCCACATATTTTATATGGTAGCAGTTCTTAAGAAAAAGCTGTATAAGTGGAACTTCCTCCTTATAATTGGAATATTCTCCTTTAGCTCTTTCTTTCGTTCGGTCTTGTCTTCCTCCTTGTTTGCTTTCTTTCTTTCTCGGTTTATTTCTTTGATTACATCTATTTTGACCGATTTTCCATCTTTTTTTTTTCTGTTCTGATAATTCTTTTGTATTTTTCAAAGATGTGACGTTTGACTTAGGAAAACTATACCTGATTCCACACAAACAACAACAAAAAAATATTTTCCCTAGCTGAATAAACAGATTCTAAATTAAAAAAAAAAACAAAACAAAACAAAAAAAAAACTTATTTCAAAAATACTTTTCTTATCTGAGGGATATTAAAATTTCCCGATGAAGAGGCGTTCGAAAAATTGATTTTTGGTAATTATGTATGATGACCGCCATCTTTCTTCGTTAAATCAAACATAAATGGCGAATATTTTCTTGTATCACCAGAAATCAATTGTTCAGGTTATTGATCGTTCTACGGTAAATATGAACGTCACACAAGTGTTTTAAAGTACCTTAAAAGCTACATTTTTTTAGCGAAAAAATATTTCCTATTTTGTGTTTGAAATCTTGTTTCATGTTTGTAAGCAAAATACTTTAAGAATCTTTTTCTTTGGAACTTTTTTCATTGTTGTCTTTACTTTATGTAACTTCTTTCATTTTTCCCCCTTTTTACGTGTATCTGCCCTTCCCTTCTTCCATTTAGTCTTACTTCCATTTGATTTTAAAGTCGAAAAAATCGATGCAGCGTTTTCAGAAATTTTAGAATTTACGAGTTCAATCCAGTCGTATTCTGGTAAAATTAATGACGCAAGTTAATACAAGACCCGTATGTGATTAATTGGTAAAATATAATTTGATATGCACATAGATAGATAGATAGATAGATAGATAGATAGATAGATAGATAGATAGATAGATAGATAGATAGATCTATGCACATAGATAGATAGATAGGTCGAAGTAGATAGATAGATCTATGCACATAGATAGATAGATCTATGTACATTGATAGATAGATAGATCTATGCACATAGATAGATCTATGCACATAGATAGATAGATAGATCTATGCACATAGATAGATAGATAGGTCGAAGTAGATAGATAGATCTATGCACATAGATAGATAGATCTATGTACATTGATAGATAGATAGATCTATGCACATAGATAGATAGATAGATAGATAGATAGATCTATGCACATAGATAGATAGATAGATAGATAGATAGATAGATAGATAGATAGGTCGAAGTAGATAGATCTATGCACATAGATAGATAGATAGATAGATAGATAGATAGATAGATAGATCTATGCACATATACAGATAGATAGATAAATAGATCTATGCATACAGATAGACAGCCATAGACAGCCATAGACAGCCATAGATTCGCTTGCTTAAACTCAACGTTGATTCTGATTCCACAGAACTGGGTTGGGCGTGAAAAAGTATTTGTTGTTAACATTCTTTTTTCATTCGGTTTTTCCAGTTACGAGTCCTTTTTTAAAGCTGATCGTTTTGTGTTCATTTTGTTTAGTTCTTTTTTCGTAACAGATTTAATGTTTCGTATAGAGCTTGGAAAAAATTTGCAGTGTGAGATAGGCAAGAAGTAAGGCATGTAGCAACATCAGCACGGCAAAGGGCACTCCTTTAAAGGCAAGGAAGGGCAAAAATATTTTAAGTCAAGGGATAGAGATTGCTGTATGAGTCGTACGATTTTTGAATCAAGCACAGGCATCGCCGGGCCATGCTGCTAGTATATATATATATATATATATATATATATATATATATATATATATATATATATATATGTATGATATGTCCCGGAAAGGAATATATTTAAACGAAGTAGCTAAGTGGTTTTGGTTACTATAACCCAGTAGAATACGGTATCAGTAATCGACTGGTACGCGTCGTAGTCGCAGGTAAGAAGTGTAGATCAATGGCGTAGTCCAATGGGCGTCGTTATAGACTTAGCTCTCAAACAAATGCTCTTGACTCTCCTACACGTCCGTCTTTATTTATGACGGACACCAGCCAATCATATTCCAGTGAGGGGGAACAGAGGTGTATGCATATTCCATTATATCAATATATAGTTGGATTGATGTGAGCTAGGTTTCACGCTTTTGCGATCGTCAGGCAAACTGATTAATTTTTAAAAATTTTGGATTGATGTGTAGTGTTGCGTGTATTGGTGTTTTTATGGAAGTGGAAGGAAAAATTGTCGTGACGCCACTCATACTTAAGCAAACATACATACACGCTAGTACACCCATTCAGATACACTTTTCATATACACCCATTGAGGTACACACACACACACACATACACACACACACACACACACACACATATATATATATATATATTTAAAACTGAACATTGAAGTCAACACTTAAAGGCGACTGTCTGTTTCATGCTAGACGCATCGGCTTCTCGGCTATTTATATATATATTTATATGGATCAGTGGTGCATTGTGGGTAGTCGATTTTTGCGGTTATTTTACCGGAAGTCGTTTATTTGTTTATTTATTTATTTGAGTTAAATTATTTTTGTTGTTTTTATTTATGATAATGGCCAAAACGTGATGGGCGTGTTTGGAAAATAAATAAACATTCTGCATATGACTATATATATATATATATATATATATATATATATATATATATATATATATATATATTTATATAAAAGTGAACATTCAAGTCAACACTTAGAGGCGACAGTCTGTTTCATGCTAGGCGCAATCATCAGGCCACTTTGCGTCTAGCATGAAACAGCCTGTCGCCTTTAAGTGTTGACTTCAATGCTCACTTTTATATTTACACACGCTCTGATATTGAGCACTTCATCCTAAAAAATATAGCACATCTTAAGACTATATTTCTTCATATATATATATATATATATATATATATATATATATATATATATATATAGGTAAAACAAATTGTTAGAAAATTCTGTACAAAACTTATTGTATAAACTAAAATGAGGATTGGAAAAAAGGTACCTAATATTTAATATAGTGTTATTTATTTATAATATATGAATTTTTACAGAGAATAATTAAAATTTTGTTACTTAGAATTGGATTTTCAGTGTCTTTTTTTTTGAGAAAAATAATTCATTGTTTTCCATTTTTTTTTTTAACCGATTTCGCTTAGCTTTTCAAAAAGTTTTTAACTGTTTCTATCTCCACGTATTGATGCTTAAGTTTTGTACCTATGAAAAAAAATGAAAATATATTTATTCAGTTAAAAAAAAAATCCTTGATAGTAGTTAATAGAATAGCCGGAAGCCCCCGGATATATAGAATATTTGAACAGTTTTTACACACTTTATGTTCAGAAAAGAAAATGCCTATATGATTGCAAGAAAAACTGAATAAAAAGCTTAATCGCAGATTTTGTGTGTGTGTGTGTGTGTGTGTGTGTGTGTGTGTGTGTGTGTGTGTGTGTTTGTGTGTGTGTGTGTGTGTGTGTGTGTCTGTACGTTTATATATTGGATCGGATTTCCTACATTTTTCAACTAATTTCAACAAAACTTCACGGGACTACGTAAAATTACCTTGCGGTGGTTCTGACAGCACCAAAAATTGGAAAAACACAGTTGTTTTTGCACGAAATAAATTTGAAAACACGATTAAGAGGCGTTAATGAAAGGGGGACAACTCATATCGAGTTATACTTATTAATACCGAGTTATCGAGTTATACTTATTATAAAACCCAGGTTGGTTGTTTGTGTGTGTGTGTGTGTGTGTGTGTGTTTGTTTATATATGGGATCGGATTTCCTACATTTTTCAACCGATTTCAACAAAACTTCACCTTTTTTTTTGGCAGGTAGTGTTTCTTATTGTCTTGCACGCTTTTTTCTTTATTTTTACATTCAGAATGCTTTAAAAATTTCATTTACAAGACGATTATTTATAATAAAATTCTATTCAATTGGTAGACTCATAACGATTGAAAACAATGTTTTTGTTTGAGTTTGGATTTGACCAAAAAAAAATTAATGAAAAACTAATTAAGACATGAGTGTTCGTCAACCTTAAACAATAATCTTTGTCAATTTTATTTTTCAGTCTTTATGATGGTCGATACTTGATCTATCTCTTACTGTTACATCCCCGGGCAACGCCGGGCTCTACTGCTAGCCTTCAATAAAACTTATATATATATATATATATATATATATGTAGAGAGAGAGAGACAAAGAGAAAATCAGAGAGAACGGAAGATAGTGAGAAAGATAGAAAAAAACATGAAACGTACATATAAAAAAATTCAGTCTTACAATTCTTATTGATCAAAAATACCAATTTGATTTTAATTCAGCTTTTTAGTAGTCTGCGGGCACAATGATTGGAAACCTGTCCATAGGGACCGGGGCCTTCTGGTTAGGAAACCCTAGTTCCCAGATTCCGCATTTTGATTTCATTGAGCTAGGAACCCTACACCTTTAGGATTAGCGCATCTTTCATATAATTTCCACTTCTAACTCTAACATTTGGGATGGAGATCAACAATCAAGTAAGCAACATATGGAGTACAAATTTGGATCACAAATTGTTCTTCATTCTTCCTATTAATAAAGCTATAGCAAATAGCATGAGAATTTTTTTATTATTATTATTTGGCTTAATTACTATTAATCTTGGGTTTAATTTTCCTTAAATAATAATTCTACACATTTTTTTTTACCTTTAGCACATGTCTTAAGTATTTTTAGGATAAATCCAATTTCGACGAGGCTAAAGGTCATACTCATTGGGCAACAATCTCGTTTGCAATTGACTCGTGAGCAAATCTGTTGTTGATATTCTTTTTACTGTTGCATATTTTGCGCAGCTGAATAAAGTAGAACAAATGTACATTGTCCAAAAGAATTTACGGTTAACTCATAGAAATTTATTTTGAGTGATATATCTTATTACATAGGTTGGGTTTATACTTGAGTCTATAGGTAATAATTAGTCGGAGATACACTTGAGGCTTTAGGTAATGATTGGTCGGAAATATGCTTGATTCTATATATAATGGGTGGTTCGAAATGTACTTGAGGCGATAGATAATGGTTGGTCGGGAATATACTTGGGGCTATAGGTAATGAATGGTCGGAAATATAGTTACGTCTATAGATAATGCTTGTTCTGGAATATACTTGAGGGTGTAGTTAATAATTGGTCGGGAATATACTTGAGGCTCTAGATCATGATTAGACGGGAATATACTTCAGGCTATAGGTAGTGATTGGTCAGGTTTGTACTTGGGTATATATAGAGACATTGGTTGAGTTCATACTTGAGTCTACAGATAGAATCTGGTCGGTTGATACTTGAGACTATAAATAAAAATTGGTCGTGTATATATTTCATCCTAAAGGTAAACATTGGTTGAATTCATACTTGAGTCAACTGATAAATACTGTCTGGATTTATGTTCGGTTCAATAGGTAAACAATGGACGGGAATATAATTGCATTTATAAGTAATGATTGGTTGAATTTAGACTTGCGTCTGTCAGTGAACATCGTTCCAATTTAAATTTCAGCCAATAGATAAACATTGGTCAAGAACCTACTTAAGCCTAAGTAATGATTGGATATGCTTACATTGAAGTCAATAGTTAATCATAGTTAATATACATTTGTCGCATTTATACTTGGGTCTATAGTCAATACATTTAATTGTTAATATACATTTGTCGGGTTTATACTTGAGTCTATAGGTAAATATTGATCTGGTTTATATTTAAATATACAGAACAAACTTTATCGTTTTTATATTTGAGTCTATAATTGATTATAGTTAATATACATTCGTCGTATTTATACTTGAGGCTATAGTTGATTATTGTTAATATACATTTGAGGTTATAGGTAAGCATTGGTCGGGTTTATACTTAAATCTACAGAACAACTTTTGTCGTGTTTATACTTGAGTCTATAGGTAAACATTGGTCGGGTTTATGCTTAAATCTGCAGAACAACTGTTGTCGTGTTTATACTTGAGGCTATAGTTGATTATTGTTAATATACATTTGAGGTTATAGGCAAGCATTGGTCGGGTTTATACTTAAATCTACATATAACCTTTATCGTGTTTATATTTGAGTCTATAGATAAACATTGGTCGGGTTTATACTTAAATCTACAGAACAACTGTTGTGTTTATACTTGAGTCTATAGGTAAACATTGGTCGGGTTTATACTTAAATCTACAGAACAACTTTTGTCGTGTTTATACTTGAGTCTATAGGTAAACATTGTTCAGGTTAATACTTAAATCTACAGAACAACTTTTGTCGTGTTTATACTTGAGTCTATAGGTAAATATTGGTTGGGTTTATACTTAAATCTACTGAACAACTGTTGTCGTGTTTATACTTGAGCCTATAGGTAAATATTGGTTGGGTCTATACTTAAATCTACAGAAGAGCTTTTGTCGTATTTATACTTGAGTCTATAGGTAAACACTGTTCGGGTTTGTACCTGCGTCTATAGTTAAAATTGATCCTATCGATAAACATTGATCGTGCCTAAGCATGTGTTTGTAGGGAAACATCGGTCAGGTTTACACTTGATTTTTCAAGCAGCCATCCGTAATAGGACTTCCTTCTGCAGAAGATGCAGCCGTCGTATTGTAGGTACCCACCAATCTTGCATACAGTCACCAAGCTAAGATTGTTGAAACATATCAAATAAGTAAACATTTCAACAGTATTAATGCAGAGTATTATGTCTATCCCCAAAGCTTTGCCTCGAATAAAAAGTAATTACAGATAGTATTTCGTCTTTTTAGTTTTCATCGTTTAAAATTAACTTGAAAGAATAGAAAGAGGTAGATAATATTAGACTATCTGTATTGAAAAGAAAACGGAACGATAATAAGAGTTAAGTCATTAGAAAATACGGATCGATTCATGTGCGTATTCAACACCCTGGTAATTATTTCAAGAATTTTTTTCAAAGAATTCGTGATTCGTAGATTTCTTTTTGAGTCGCGAAAGATTTGAGTCGAGTTATTCTTTGATTTCATGGAACAAGTCACGATCAATTGTCAAACAGACAGAACTTCATACGAGCCCGATCCTGAACTTAACGAAGCCATGTTTTTAACAGACGCTCTGAAATGTACGATCACAAGAATTTTGCATCTACCATTTATACTTCTTGTACAAAGCGACCCCTACTTTTTCGTATCGCCCGTGTATAATGTGACCCCAGCTTCTGAGCAATACTAGTAAGCATACTGTAGTAAAATATTGCAGTACTGGTCATAATCCTGAACATATTCTATAGCAACTAAATTCATTCTTGTTTTTTGTTTTTTGTTTTTTTTTGTTTTGTTTTTTTACTAAGCTACCCGAAATACATTGGGAACCAGTAATACAGAAACCTATAGAAAAACAACAAAAAAAAATGTAATATGAGTTCTGTTAAAAAAAAACGGTTACTTAGATATTGGATTTATTAGGTTGGTGCAAAAATAATGTCGTTTTTTGACGTTAAAAATACGTCAAAAACCGACATTATTTTTGCACCAACTTAATATAATCCCCCAAATTCACTCATTGATGACCTCAAAGACATGAATATTGGTGATGGTTAAAGTAATCCAAAAAGTGACTGGGACGAAAGAGTTATGAGTTCAATACCTGGCCGCAGCGGAGGAAACAAAAACTTGGTGAGTTGAGTTACTAAACAGAATTAACTGGGACTGAAATAGCCAAAAAAGGGTATGGCACGTGGAATTAGAACAATCTAGACCCGTGAACTAAATAAAGGGTTCGTTTCGAAATTCCAGATTACGTAACCTGAAGAAAGCCGGAACAAAAACTGCCAAAACATTATGGATATGGAAATAAAGATGAGAACAAGAGTCCGAATGATGTAAATAGCGTAAATAGCTACTCCAAAATTATTAGAAAAAAACACATGCTGTTAAATATCTGATATGAAGATTTAGATACCGTACTTTTGTTTTCTTTCATGACCCTTTACCTTGGGTCTGCCTCCTATGTAGTCCCTTCCATTTCACGACTGGAGCCATCCTTTCATAAGTCAATAAATACCTTATATAAATGAAGAATAAATATCTTCTTTTTTTTTCCTATCTCATAGTGAATAATGACGTTACTGTCCATGCAACAACAGAAAGAAAGAATTTAGGATACGTCAGGTGTGATAAAAGAGCTTACCTGTACCGTTTAGGTTAGCAAAAGGTACAGTGAGAATGTGTTTTTCATAATTTGTTACAGAAACAAAGAAAGGTCATTAAGCTCTTCCACTCTGTGTTACCAGGTAGATTAAGGTCACCGAAAATGCATTAATTTTAACTCCTCCGGAAAAATACCTATGTACAGTGCAACCGATCATCGAAAATGCATGATTTTTAACCTGTTCAAAACATTACCTGTGTATAGTGCCCTAAAAAATCTGATCATAAAATCTCACTAAACTCGCGTATATACGGGTTTTTATTTCATTCTTGCACATTTTCGGTAAAATAGACGATGCCAAGTGTTTTTCAGAATTTGTGACAGAAACAAAGAAAGGTCGTTAAGCTCTTCGACTCCTGTTACTTAGCCCTGTTCATATTTCACTATTCTCCCACGTGTACAAGCACATGTCAGCATAGGTCTATAACTTGAACCGAATTTAAATTTAAGCGTCTAATGATTTTTTTTTCTTTTTCTTTCAGATTTAACAACTTAAGTATTCGATGATTTCAACCATGGAAAGATGAACAATCAAACAACGTGTTAAAGTTATCGAAGCCTATTATACGGCCAATGCAACAATGGCTTTATTGAATGAGAATTTCCCAGGTCACACATCTCTAAAAACGGCGAAGTCAATTGGCCACCACGATCGTGAAACTTGACGCCTTTAGATTTCTTCCTTTAGGGTCATCTCAAAAGTAAGGTCTATGCCAACAAGCCAACAACAATTCAACAGCTGAAGGATGAGATATTAAGGCATATTGGTGAGATGAAGGTGCAACTATGAAGAGACGTCGTCAAAAATTTTGACCATTGAGTGGAGGTGTGCCGCCGAAGCTTTGGCAGACATATGAGTGATATTATTTTTCATACATCATTGCCATGACTTAAATAACATGATCAAATAGAGAAAGAAATTTTCATCAATAACACTAATTTATTTACTGCTGACTTTGATCCGTCTTAATGAAACACCCTTTATTTCAAAAATTAAATAAACTACACCAAATTTCCTGTTTTTTATGAAGCCCCCTGTAGAATGTATATATTTTTCTGGTTTCTTAATGTCCCTGATCATTACCACACTATATCAAAATATTTCTCCCTCTTTAAGTTATATATCTCCGGTTATTTAAATATACCTACTCCCATCTCTTTCTCCCACTATCAATCGATCTAGCTATCTATTATTGATCAGATTTATCGATATGCCTATTTTAGTCCGTTCCTATTTATATATTATTAGAAAACAGCGATTTAGTTTCCAATCCAGTGTTCTGACGATGAAGCGGTCAGTCTATGGAGATGCTATAGGTTTATTTTTTTTTAATCATTTCATCCCAAGAAAGGCGGGAATGTCACTAGTAGGTAGGAAGGTTGCAGGGAATGAAAGTGAAAGAGAAGACTGCGTCTAGGGAGGGTTGAGCAAAGATAAAAGATAAAGGCGATTCAAGAAGACAGAAGATGGCAATTGACGCTGCCTTTAAACTTTTGAAGATTGCAGTTATCAGGGAAGGAAGTGAGTGAGTTCCACTGGCGAGTAGTGCGAGAAATTAAACTGAGCGGAACTGGTGGCTGCATTTACCTATTTCAACAGTAAAAGGGTTGGACCTAGATATTAATCTAGTAGCAGGATTAAATTCACGTAGTCGAGGCACCAGGGAAAAAAGCTCATCAGAGGCATGAATATATTTGTAGAAAAGACAGAGGGAGGTCAATCTCAGGTTGACGAGAAAGTGACTGATGTCGAGATGTCTGGTCAGGATCGATTACATTACTGATGTTTGGTATAAGGATGATATTGAAGAAAAAAAAATCAGCAATTTTTATTTTGCGAAAAAGAACCGGAATTGGGACGTGAGTAGTTACCTACATACTCTGAATTAATTATAAAAAATCAGAAATAAGAGTTAATAAACTCTAAACAGTTCAATAGCTAAGTGTATAGATCAGTTTTAATACGAGTGCTCACCCAATACAAGTCCTAATAAATTCAGAATTAGAAGTTAATAAACTCAAAACATTTTGATACCTCAATGTATAGGTCAGCTTTTAATAGTAATCCTCACCCCATGCAAAGCCCAAGAGACACACAAGGTAGAAGGTTAAACCTAGACTTGAAAAGCTCAAGATTGTAATGATCAAGAAAACATCCAGCCGGTAGTCTACAAAGCAGTTGTTCTTGGGAAGAAGCTGTTCAAATGGAACTTACTTTTTATTATTGGAATACGAAGAGAATGGGGATGTTTCAGACTTGTGTACGCGGTACGGTGGGCGCCAGTTGTAAAGGTCAGGAATAGTTGAACAAACGAATTAACCTCATCAGAACACATGCCATGGAAATAGCAATAGAGCAGCGAGAGACTCGCGGCGTTTCGCCTGTTGGAAGGGGGTTGTAGGGCGGAAATAATTCATCACCCACAAGGCTGACAAGAAGCTTTTTCACCCTTAAGACGAGTAAGTGAGGTCTAAGCAGCTCCAGGCCAGATGCAGTCCTGGAGAAAAAGAAATAGGATACGACTTATTTTGTGCTCGATGTTCCTCTGTCTAACATCGTAAAATACTATAAAACAAAAAATATATGCATTAAGAGGAAAATTCGAAATGTGTTTAAATAGCTTCGTCAAATCTTTACTCTCATATGGATGTTATGCATAGCTTCCAACTCTTTCCAAAATGCCCACAATTATAATTTATGTATAACCATTTTCTTAGATCAAGGATTCACGCTAATAAATGCTTTAGATCTGGGGTCAGCAACCTTTTGGAGAGAGCGGGTAAGACAGCTATGCAGTGTCTCGAAGGAGGGCCATGATATCAAATGTACTATAATATTTTTTCTCATTCTCAGACCGCGCCGTCCAGAGGGATACCTTGGTCTAGAGAAACTTTATTTACGGCAAAGGTTTCTCGACAAATTAAGCATTTTTCAAAGTGCTCAGTGAAAAAATAGCTAAGTATTCAGTTTTCCTTAAAATTCCAGCGCTAAAAATTAATTTCTTAGGTTCCATGGAATTTTAAGGAAAATTTCATTAGATTTTCCCCAAAAGAGTACCGTACTTCTATTTAATACTAGCAGCATGACCTGGCGTTGCCCGTGCTTGATTCAAAAATCGTACGACTCATACAGCAATCTCTATCCCTTGACTTAAAATATTTTTGCCCTTCCTTGCCTTTAAAGGAGTGCCCTTTGCCGTGCTGATGTTGCTACATGCCTTACTTCTTGCCTATTTCACACTGCGAATTTTTTCTAAGCTCTATACTAAACATTAAATCTGTTACGAAAAAAGAACTAAACAAAATGAACACAAAACGATCAGCTTTAAAAAAGGACTCGTAACTGGAAAAACCGAATGAAAAAAGAATGTTAACAACAAATACTTTTTCACACACAACCCAGTTCTGCGGAATCAGAATCAACGTTGAGTTTAAGCAAGCAAATGAGCCAATTGGAGTAAAGTGCCATGCAGATTTAAATTTTTCCCAATTGTTGCGAATGCAGCTATCAATTTTTTGTGTATGCTAGCATGCTAGTTAACATTCGTGTCAGTCAGCTGTTGGCTCTCACGCTGGCCAACAGAATTTCCTGCCTATTCGTGGCAGCCAACTATAGGCTCTCACTCTGGCCAGTAGAAAATGGCCGCAAACTACATGAAAACTGCCTTAGAAGCATGAAAAAATCGATTATTTCCACTATCGATGGGAGTTGGGAAATGCAAAGTCGGTCTTGGCCTTCCCGCTAACTTGGAGCATGTGCATGTAAATATTGGTACAAATCCGTCGAAAATTGCGGCCGTGCATTCTTTACACACACTCACACATCCTGCCTTTTATAGATAGATCAGTCATCCTATATGTCAGTGAATGATATACAATTTCTTCACAGATGAAAAGGAGACAAGGCAACAGAGACTTGGTTCCATGCTGAGAATACCATGGATAGAACCTGTAAGCAACGGGGGAATTTTTAAGGAAAATGGGAAAGAAATGGTCACTTGGTTTTAGGATTTTAAAGAAACAGTTAAGATTTTGGGGACACAATGAGAAAAGAGGGATTATTGAATGCAAGAGGGGCAGAGTGAAACAGCGGGTAACCTAACGAACGAGCTTTTGTAAATATCCGACAGAACATGGATTGAGAGGTATAGTAAGGAGGCAAAGATCATTTAGAACTACCAAGGATCGGAAGTTCTGGAGAATCAACATCGCCCACGTCCCGTAGGGACACCACACATGAAAGAAGAAGAAGAATATAATCATTTTGTTGATCATCCAAAAGAGAACATTTGTCCGTTTAGAAAATCAGCATTCGAAATACTATATATATATATATATATATATATATATATATATATATTAGGTTGGTGCAAAAATAATGACGTAGTAATGTCGTTTTTTGACGTATTTTTTAACGTCAAAAAACGACATTATTACGTCATTATTTTTGCACCAAACTAATATACATACATATATATATATATATATATATATATATATATATATATATATATATATATATATATATTATCTAGGCTTGAACGCTGACCAGTGACAAAGCTATAATTTATACAACTAAGATACAAATTAAGTAAAAACAAAAACAATAACATGCTTTTTATGTCCTATTGCTAATAAAATTGAACTTTGGAATTTTCTTTACAGGGATATTCATCCTATATAAGTGTTATGTAGTTGTTTCACAGTGAAGGCTTGTATATGTACTAAGTCGGTCCTCAAATAGGTTCGACGTACAAAACGTTAGGAACTTGATATAATAGTTAATGACGCAGCAATCTAGTTGTGGTGGTTGATACTTTAATATCCGACTAACGGTCGTCCGACATCAACTGACTCACCAACTCTCTACCGACTCAGCAACTGCTGCTACTACTCCTACTTATCATAGGTGGGAGAGTCTATTAACAATAGAATAGGTGTGTCCCAGTATAACAATAAGGCCCGGGAACCACTCAAGGTAGAGGGGTTTTGAGTAAGAGGCAGAGCCTATCTGGACATGTGGGGAAGATAACGGTTAACCCTAGACTTGGACAGCTTATGATTGTAGTGATAGGGAAAACTGCCTCTTAGGAGTCGGTTCCACAGAACAGCGGTTCATGGGAAGAAGCTGTTCGAGTGGAACTTTCATCTCACCAACAGAATACAAAAGGAATGAAGGTTGTCTGCTACAATGTGAAGGTTAGAAGTGATGGAAATAAGAAATGTAGTACGTCTGAGCACTTTATTTACATTGTTCGGACTATCATCGTCATCGTTGTTGACATATTTATCACAACGTTTCGGCCGTACGCTCCGGCCTTATTCAGGTGGTTGGTCTGTCGAACTGAACCCTTTATTTCCATGGAAATAGCGGCAGAGTAGTGAGAGGGCTGAAACATTTCCTCTGTGAGAAAGGAGTGGTAGGATGGAAAATAATTTGTCCGCCACATGGACGCGGAGACGCTTTTGGACTCTATCAGGACTTGTGATCAGGTTAGGGACAGCTTAGTCGACGAAACATTTTTTTTTTCCTTTTCATCCTTAGTCTTTCTCAAGCGATCCGTTTAATGAATTTCGATGATATTTTTCTGTTGCCGTTTCTTTCGTATGGCAATAAATAAACAGATAAAAGCCACGGCCTACCAGTTCTCGTTGTGCTGAGATTTATTTCTTCGTTAACGAGATGACAGAGATTAGGCACTCGAATTTAAAAGGCTGGGTCGGAAAGCGATGTTACACTTCGACGCACTAGTATTCAATGAAAGCCTTCAACTGTAACCTCATTTCCAGAGACTGTAACTGAACCTAAGTTAAAAGATGTCAACCAAACACCTGTTTTCTTGCCAGCTATGACAGTGATATATATATATATATATATATATATATATATATATATATATATATATATATATATATATATTGTGTGTGTGTGTGTGTGTGTGTGTGCGCCCGCTCGCGCGTGCGTGTGTCTGTGTGTGTGTGTGTGTGTGTGTGTGTGTGGAGCCCCGTTCACGAATTCTAGAAAAATGCTAATAGATTTAAGAACTATCGCTGAAAACTCATTTTTTGTACAGTGACCGGCTCACAGAAAGTAATTCAATTTTTGTACAAAACCGGCTCTTATTTGAATCTTTGTATTCATATATATATTAACCAACCAGCGACGTCATACTAAACGCGCGGTATTCTTTGAATTGGCAGACGGTAAAATATCTTAGAATTAAACTTTGGAGGCTCAACTTCAGAATATGTTCAACAATATTTTTTTCTTAAAAGGAATATTTTAAATATATATATATTAGCCATTACGCTTGCGATTATTAAATCTAAATTTTAGATTCACTCGGAACCTACTATTTTATTATAAATATCATCAATTTCTCTAACTAGTCTTTCAGTGAACCTTTGACCAGGGTTTATGTTCGATCGTTTGTCACAGAAACGAAACTGAAATTCTCCCAATTAATTACTTACATCTTTCGCATATCTATTCGAGTATACAACATTACAAAAATTACGTTTTGCAGTAGCGACCATATTCCACTAACTTATTACATGCTGCAACAGTAGTGAATAGCCTTCCCCTGTCTTCTTCTATCCACTCTACAACTAGAATGTATACACACAGTGAAAACAATGTAGTCCTGTGTGACGTAGATCTGCACACATATAGACGCATTTTCCGTGTATTCTATACTAACATAATTCATTTAGTTGTACTGTAAGAAAAGATACACTAATCATTTTGTGTAAAGTTGTTTGCAAAATATCTTTGTAATTCATTTCTTTCAATTTGAAAGAATAATACTCAAATAAATAAAGATTATTAAAATTTGTGGATCGTGTTTGAAGATTCTTAATTCTTCGTTTATACACACATATTCCACTACAAATAATTGGTGACCACCGACAAAGAACAACCTAAAAATATTTTTTCAATGTAAACATACAAATCCAATTATCTACAAACAAAGGATTGGTGACCTATTACAAATAATAATTGACTTATCGGAATAGCAAACGGAGCAGCTATTTACAAAATTGCTTCTTGGACTACCGTCCAATATTATTACAAAAGACAATTTTAAAAAGTAACACATACACCATTATTACGCTTATTCTCGTATTTTTCCTGGTCAAATTTCAAACTCATTTACAAATAATGGAAACCGGGCCATTCCACAAATCTACTGATCCATAGTTGTCATCATGGTATCTGGATCTCAAAACACTTTGACTATGCATCTGCCATCCTTCAACTCAATCCGACCAAGAGTCTGATTTCATCAAATACAAGCTCCTTTTTTTCTGCTAGACGAATTGTATCGCAAATCTTGATGTACTCATATACAGTTGGGGTTTTGCTTGCAGAAATTGCAGAGGAAACTGAAGATTTATTAGACCACTGTTAGCGCCAGAAATAAAGACGCAAAAGAGGGAATGAGTTAAGCAAATATATTAACAAAAACAGTAATACAAACATATACAAACGATAGTGTGACAGCAAGAATGTTCGGTCCGACTGTCAGAGCTGACTGCTGGAAACTTCCCTTTCCAAAAAACAGTACCTACTCCTATCCTATTCATAGCTGGATGAGATCATGCCTGCGTGGGTAGATTACCATAACAAACATCCTCCAACAGATAAACCATTCGAGTTTTTAAAAGAAGCAATCTTTCGAAGGGCCGATAAAACAGGACCCACTAGGATAAAATAACTTTTCATTAATAGGTTCCTATGAGGTCAAACACCATCTCAGCTTCTCCGATACATGAAACGTCTCCCAGAGAATAAACACATGGATGAAGGCACCATGCGTCAAATGTGATTTGAAAAACCACCCCAAACAATAACAAACATTATTTTCTGAAGAAAAATCGCTTTCTGATTTGGCTGAGCTGGCAGACGAAATCGGGGACAATCACAACATCGTGTCGGCCATTCGATCAGAGTCAAGTAAAGATGACCTCGAGGAATTAGAGTCAAAACTTTCGGAATTATAATCAAAAATTGATTCTATGATGAATGATCATCGATCGCGGCCAGATTTCTGTCCGAGATATAACAGAAGACCCGACAGAAATCGATTCAATACTGCATCTAAATAACCTGTGTATTTATCATTACAAATTTGTTGTAAGAGCACAAAAAATGTGCTCAACCTTTGTTCCTTCTTGTCGAAGAAAAATTTAAACAATCAAACCAGCGACTGTCTCAGTTGATTAATCTAGACACGGTCGTTTATTTTGAATAAGACAACAAAAAAGAATTTCCTTCTAGATTCCGGAGCAGAACTGAGCGTCATTCCACTAAACAAATGTCAAAGATTTCCATTCATCAAACAGTCTACAATCTGCTAACGGTGGCAAAATCAACACATTCGGAACAATTTTGTTAAAATTAGATTTGAGTATAAGTCGGATTTTTCCATGGGAATTTACCACTGCAGATGTTAAAACACCCATAATCGGTGCAAATTTTCTCGCACAATTCCATCCGTCGGTTAATATAAACAAATGTAACCTAATTGACAACATACATTTATCTGTTTCTGGAACGATTTCAACTGATGGAGTAATGGACAATCGTTTCATTGTTTAATCTTTTAGATTTCTCGACGTTCATTTTTGATGAACGTTGATCGAAGAAAAGCTTATGAGGACTGACGTGGCCTTTTCCGTTATGTTTTGATAGTAATTTTCAACACGCCTATAGCGGCTGGTGGAGTAATAGATAGCGATTGAGGAATCGGAGAGCCGAGTTCGAATTCCAGTCGAATCCATTATATTCACTTACATGCTAATACCCTTGGCAAAGGTATGAATCCTCTTCTTCTCCCTCTAGCTATGGGTAAATAGCAGGACAGACCGGGTCCTATAGCCTTGGATGGCAACTGGTCTACCGCAGAAAGAAATGGCAAACTATTGCGGGGAAAATCTGCTTCGTCAGTCATGTATCAAAAGATACATGATCACCTAAGCGTGTATCACGTATGGCACATAATTGAAATGTATACTGCTTAAGAAAAAGCGTGTACGATATGAGATAACTGAAATGCATGCTGCTTAAGAAAAAGCGTGTACGATATGAGATAATTGAAATGCATACTGCTTAAGAAAAAGCGTGTACGATATGAGAATATAGCATATAGAAGAGCAGAGGCGTGTTGAAAATTACTATCAAAACATAACGGAAAAGGCCACGTCAGTCCTCTTAAGCGGCCAGCTTTTCGATCAATGCTTATCAAAAAGGATCGTTGATAAATCTAAAAGATTAAACAATAAAACGAAATTTCCAATAAAAAACGTGGTAAATCGTCTTAAAAGTAATCCTTATCTGTCATCTCATATTTTTTTATGAGATGACAGAACAAGATTATATTTAATGTCATTCAAAGCAGCCAATGAAGAACGATTGGTTAAAAGATGGATATGCCTACACGTCATGAGTTTCTTCACGAGAACAATGTATTATTACTACAAATCATGTATGATATTTTCAATTTTATTTTACCAATGCTCACCCAATACAGTTCTCAATATCCACCTCAGGTAGAAGGCTGTCGTGAGGTACTATAAGGAAGGGAAAATTCTTGAGACTAAACTGCTAACTGTAGACTTGAAGACGTCAAGATTTAATTAGTGAATAACAATTCAGATTTCCGTCGAAGACGTTAGAAGTATATAGAAGTCAGGTTTAAGAGGAACCGAAAACTCGGTCCTAAACAGTAAACAAGGCATAAACCTCTACTCCTGTTCAAAAGACTGAGGAGGGTGTAAACCGGGCGATAGGTGAACCTACTAGGCGAGAAGAAAAAAAAATAATTAGTGAATAAAATTTCAGTGCTCAGTCGGAGACGTAAGAATTATGGAATTTAGAAGGAACTAGAAACTCAATCCTCATCAGGAAAGAAGGAATAAACCTCTACTCCTGTTCAAAAGACCGAGGTGGGGGGGAGTCTTTCGGCACTTAGAATCATAGACCTAAAATTTCTAGTGGACATAACGAGTAAAGAGAGATTGGGGAATTCGACACTCACAGGGAATATTGAAAACAGGAGGGACAGATAGAAACCTACCTAAGCTTGCGTAAACGGATAACAGAACAGGGATTGTGAGAGATAATAAAAAGAAAAACATTACTAAGAGTCATAGGTAGTTGTGGAGGGCCATAACAGCCCACATCCTGAAAGTCGCACAGAAAACGGAGAAGGATCTTGTTGTGGATTCTGAGATGAAATCCGGTCTCCAATGAATGACAAACCCAGGAATGAAATATAGCAAATAAATATATTGACGTAATAATACAATTGGTAATACGGTTAGTAGATTCAGAAATGCGGTTAGTAGCAATAATAATATATACACAGTCTTGGAAATTCAGTATCGAAGTAGGACTTCCTTCTGAGTCTACGTGCTCGCAACTGTGACTCTTACAAAGCGGTTACCTCACTCTCTTACTCTCTCTGTTCACTGTATCACTCTATCAGTGTATCTCCCCCGGGTATTCACCGGCAGCAGTACAAGTACACACTGGTCGAGTCCACTTGTATGAAAAAGGGGTGGACCTCATAATAAATCTTTTCTATACTTAACTGATTTGAAAATATTTCGTAATGTACTGATAACCTACTTCAAGTATTACGTACTTAGACAATTTTTTCTGAAATGCTGGTTCGTCTAATATGTCGGTGCGTCTTATATGTTGGTGCGTCTTATATGTTGGTGCGTCTAATATGCCAGTGAATCTTTTATATTGGGAACTCGGTAAGTTCAGTTGGTTGTCAAAGCATCTAATTCAGGTTTTGAAAAATTTGACCATTTCAGGCACGGTGGAGTAATGGATAGCGGCTCGGATTGAGGAATCGGAGAGCCGAGTTCGAATTTCAGTCGAGTCCGTTACATTCACTTACGTGCTAATACCCATGGCAAAGGTATGAATCCTCTTCTTCTCCCCCCCCAGCCCACAGCTATGGGTAAATAGCAGGTCAGACTGGCTTGGATGGCAACTGATCTACTGTAGAAAGAAATGGCAACCTACTGCGGAAAAAAATCTGCCTCGTCAGTCATGGTCGCCTAAGTGTGTATCACGCATGGCACATAACTGACGGACTAACCATTTCAGTTGCAATGGCCTTTTCATCTCCTGAATGTGTCTAAGGAGTAACTTTACGCCAGGAGTATTTTTCAAACTGTTACGAAAGCAAGAAGAAGCACTGTTGGCCGTCTATCATCGCTCAACTGCCACTCCTTTCTCGTGGTTGATATTAGGTTGGTGCAAAAATAATATCGTTTTTTGACGTAACGTCAAAAAACGATATTATTTTTGTACCAACCTAATATTATCGCTGTAATGTACAGACTCTCAATTCTACATGGCTGATGCAAATTACAAATCGGAGATACCAAATTCAAACAAGTACAAGACTTTAAATATCTGGGAATTGTTCTAATAGAGGACGGAAAGTGTGACACTGAAATCCGAAGACACATTGAGATAGAAAAAAAGATGTATTCCAAAAGCTAATCAGGGTATTAAGAGACAAAAATTTCGTTACAAACAAAGAAAAGAGTACTGAACAGTTACGTGATGTCTGATCTCCTATATATCAGTGAATGCTGGATGTTCTCCTCAAAGACGAAGAAGAAACTTGAAGCAACAGAAACGTGGTTCTACAGAAGGATAATGAGGATACCATGAACTAAACTTGTGAACAACGACGAGGTTTTAGAGAAAATGGAAACAAAAAGGACACATACATAACATCAAGAAGAAACAGTTGAAATTTCTAGGGCACATTATGAGGAATGAGGGCTTGGAAAATCTGATACTCACAAGACAGATTGACGACATGAGGGACAGAGAAAACAACGAAAGCTTGAGTAAATGGATGGCGGAACAGAGAAATAAGGAGAGACAAAATTTATTAAGAGCTATAAAGAAGAGGAAAATTGTGGAGAGCCATGACCGCCTACATGCTAAAGGGACACTGCACATGAAGAAGAAGATCATCGACTTGACTTTACGTCAGATTCTCCCCCCTCTAAGCTGAAGAGACTAAGCAAGACTCTCCCACAGCGCGTTCGCAATCTTTGGCTTTACAAGTGAAACTGCACCTTGAACGAAGAAGGCCTTTAACCTCACGTCAGACACTTAATCTCATAATTGGTTCAATTAGATTTCAGCCGATGCCCTTACGGCAGATTCGGTTGGATCTTGATGGTCACATGAGAAATTGTTTGACAGTATAAGCGTTAATTTGTAGTTAACATTGCGTTATGTTTTCAGGGATCAAGAAAGGTTGTAAGCGAAGATTAAACCGAGGTTTTCCTACTTCAGCAAAAAATATTCCATTGGATGAAAATCTGTAATTCACAATTTACAAAGGGATGAAATATTCTTCTAATACTAGTATGTGACTCTTCATTACGTTGGCGGTTATGGCTCTCCACAATTTCTTTTATTTTGTAGCTCTTAGTTAATGTTTTCTTTCTGCTATCTCTCCTAAGCCCTGTTCTCGCATCCATTTACTCAAGCTCGCTAAGTTGGTTATAAGCTGTTTACCTCTGTCCCTTTTGCCTTCAATCTGTCTTGGGAGGTTCAAATTTCCCGATCCTCCTTTCGCCTTTATGTGCGCTAAGAATTTCAACCGTCTCTTCCTGATGTTAAGTTTGTGTCCTTTAGTTTTCATTTTCTTTAAAAGATCTTCATCCGCGGGGAGATTGTCCAGCAATCACTGTCATATAGGAAGACTGATATTACGTAAGAGTTATCTATGTAAAACCACATTTCTTTTCCTTACAGTTATTAAAAAAAAAACTTGCAGGCAGTGAAATTGTTGGATTAAATCAGAAAAAGCACTTTTTTGTTCATATTTCATGTCAAAACTTAATTTCATTTGATATTTATATGCATATAAATATATTTGATTTATTTTCCCTTTTAAAATGGGGAAGTCGTTGATTTGGGATGCGACCTGCGCGGATACATTTTCGGCCGGTAATTTGATCAGTTCCACGGTTGAGCCAGGATCCGTCACCCGGGACGCAGAGATAAAAAAAAAAATAGTTAAATATTCTTCTCTTGCCGATAGATTTTTTTTTTATTCCTGTGGCAGTGGAGACTTCAGGGGTTATTGGCCCTCGTTCGATGGCGTTCCTTCGGAGGATTGGCGCGATTGCGTCTCGATTAAGTGACGAGCCTCGCGAAACAGAGTGGCTCTTGCAGCGTGTTTCACTGGCGATGATTCGAGGTAATGCTTTCTCCATCTTGAAGTTTTCTTTACTGCGATTGTGTTAAGATTCCGCCATCTTGAAGTTTTCTTTACTGCGATTGTGTTAGGATTCCGCCATCTTGAAGTTTTCTTTACTGCGATTGTGTTAGGATCTTAGCCATCTTGGCTTCTGCTGATAAAACAATTAAAGAGACATAACTCTCTAACTTTCAATTACTTTCGATGTTTTTGAAGTACTTGGATTAAAATTAAAAACTGTGGTGTCTTCCTTGATGAATTTTATCTCATCATCAATAAAATAATTAGACAACTGCAAAGGATCAGTATAAAAATAAGTAGACAAAATATGTTTTTATTATTCAATGAAACATGTTTGAATGAAAATATCCTGCCTAAATATACATATTTTAAATATATGAATTACATAAAAATGAAACTCAATTGTACCCCATTTTTAAGGCCATTTCGCTCCTCAAGATAAAATCCCAGGAGCTTATCAAGACTAAAACATTTGATAAAAAAAATTATATGCTCTATAATAAATACATTGATCTATCTTCTGTGGATCAGTTTTAATATTTTATATTAATGGGATTCACCTGGATTATTTATCCACAGGTTTTAACCTGTATTATATATATATATATATATATATATATATATATATATATATATATATATATAAACCTAGTGAGCCAGACAAACCTACCTGGCTCACTAGGTTTATCTAGGTCTGCCCTACGGTTGTATTGAGCTCTTTTGCCTCGAGGATGAAATGGAACTAACGTCTTTAATTTAATTACTAAATTAAATTCGTAGCTTTTAGCTTCCATTTTTGAAACATGGTTAGAACTGTGTAGCAAAAAAAAACATATTTTAAATCAATTAATTTATAATATTAATGCTCTGTAGATTTACATTGAGCACTATTTTGTAAAAATGAAAATATCTATAAGAACACCGGATTATATATCTTACTGTTCTTTCTTATATATATATATATATATATATATATATATATATATATATATGCGGGTGTGTGTGCGTGTGAGTGTGTGTCTTTATTCGTTTTTTTTTTTCGAGTACACAGGCCAGTAAACGAAATAAATACTGTTTAAAATAAACGACGTGTGTACTAAAACACCACCCACCACCGCTAATGTTTCGAAGTAATAAAAATAGGTCGAGTAAAAAGTAAAAACTCCATCAATTCTTTAGAAGTTTCTTTGTTTACGTTTCGCATAGGAAACTGTTCATATATGACGAAAAAACCTGGACAAATGAATATGCTTCAAAGGCAAAATGCAATATTGCTTTCATGTGAAGCTCTCCGTAGCCGAGTGCGTCCTGGGCAAGACATTAAACTACATCCGCGTCCTGGGTAAGACGACAGACTACGTCTGCGTCCTGCGTAAGACGATAAACTACATCCACGTCCTGGGTATGACAATAAACTACGTCCAATAGCAAGGCTTCTGATCAGGAGGTTTTGAGGAGCGTGGAACCACTTCTTAATTGCTGGTGTTCCCAGGTCCAACCTGACCCGAGGTAGTAGCACCTGCTATGGGTAAATAGTTAACTAATACCAGCAGTATATTTGAAAAAATATTACCAGCAATACTTTTTTAGAAAAAAATGATTACCAGCCAAACAAATATTACTAGAAACAGATTTTTGACAAAACAAAATATTACCAGCAAAAGAAAATTTAGTCGGCATTAAATAACCCATTGAGGTTGATATGCCGTAAAACAAAATAAACCAAACCAAACCGTAACAAGTAGTTAAAGAAGGTGGATGCTCTTGCAAAAGATATGCAGGTTCGAATGCTGCGGAGGAAACACCTTCTTTATTTAGTTTTCTCAAGCGTGCATGCCGGTAGAGGAATAAGTACAGTTTAGAATAAACGGAGAGTCTACTCAAATACAGGCATCCACTAAAAACAACGTTTGAAAATATGTGTGTAACTTCCGTTGGTGGTGGGGAGGAGTAAGTGTTTCTTTCTTGAATTCAGTGAAAGTAAGAAATGATCAAATTGTTGTTGATTCCGAAGTTAATATAAAAATAACTAAAATGAGAAAATCCGCAGGGAATGGCAGATAACGAATAGACCGAATGATTACATAAAGCTTCGTCTACGAAATTCTAGAGTTTCTGAATATGACATCAATCAACTAAGTGACAAATTTTATAATTATATTAATCCTGCATATATATATATATATATATATATATATATATATATATATATATGTGTGTGTGTGTGTGTGTGTGTGTGTGTGTTTGTGTGTTTGAAATGGATATATTAGGTTGGTGCAAAAATAATGACGTAATA
>OZ010578.1:85391045-85428545 GCA_963932145.1 Acanthosepion lycidas
CTTTTATTCGAGGATTGTTTTGATTATCACATAAAAAGATTTTCGGTTTAGGAATATTGTCTTATATAGTGCAAGAAAGTGTTCAAAATTTGCATTTTACTTGGCCTTCAACAAATTGGCATCTACTGGTAAATCTTTCCTTAACTATGGCAAGCCTGCCCCAATACCCGAACAATCAATTTCTTATGTCTTTACAGCCATATTCTTTGAACAAATATATTGAACGTCCACAGCCCCGTCAACATTTCATAAATAATGAACTTTAATCCCATAGAAAAACAAATAATTTTTCCTAGAAAAATTATTAGGTTGGTGCAAAAATAATGACGGTTTTTGACGTATTTTTTAACGTTAAAAACCGTCATTATTTTTGCACCAACCTAATACTAGATATCGAACGGGCAAAGCCTGCTAGTATATATATATAAATATATATATATATATATATATATATATATATATATATATATATATATATATATATATATATATATATAGGCAATAAAATTTTTAGACGCTGGATAGAAACACGACCGCGTTTTCGACCACCAAGGTCTCTTCAGGTGGTTAATACAGCGAATTAAATTACCTTCATTACACCAAAACTTGGGCAGGAGGCAAAAAAATATATCATCCAACCTCATCCGGCTTGGATAATGTATTTTTTTCTCCTTCCTCCCCAAATACAGCCGATTAATTCCGGTGTAACATTATCTTATTTAAGTTTTGGTGTGTGGATGGTAATTTAAATCTCTGTATTAACCACCTGAAGAGACCTTGGCGGTTGAAACCGCGGTTGTGTTTCTATCTCACGTCTAATGATTTCATTACCTATACATTTATTAATAGCTCTAGAGGTTAGTGTTTCTAACTTTTTATTGAGCACATTTTTTTTTATTACACACGCTTTTAAACAGCCTTTTTTAGCGTTTACTAGCAGCATGGCCCGGCGTTGCCCGTGCTTGATTCGAAAATCGTACGACTCATACAGCAATTGCTATCACTTGAGTTAAAATATTTTTGCCATTTCTTGCTTTTAAAGGAGTGCCCTTTGCTGTGCTGATGTTGCTACATGCCTTACTTTTTGCCTATCTCACACTGCAAATGTTTTCTAAGCTCTATACTAAACATTAAATCTGTTACAAAAAAAGAACTAAACAAAATGAACACAAAACGATCAGCTTTAAAAAAGGACTCGTAACTGGAAAAACCAAATGAAAAAAGAATGTTAACAACAAATACTTTTTCACATCCAACCCAGTTCTGCGGAATCAAAATCAACGTTGAGTTTAAGCAAGCGAATGAGCCAATTGGTGTAAAGTGCCATGCAGATTTAAATTTTTCCTACTTGTGACGAATACAGCTATCGATTTTTTTGCATGCTAGCATGCTAGTTAACATTCGTGTCAGTCAGCTGTTGGCTCTCACGCTGGCCAATAGAATTTCCTGCCTATTCGTGGCAGCCAACTATAGGCTCTCACTCTGGCCAGTAGAAAATGGCCGCAAACTACATGAAAACTGCCGTAGAAGCATGAAAAAATCTATTATTTCCACTATCGATGGGAGTTGGGAAATGCAAAGTCAGTCTTGCCCTTCCCGCTAACTTGGAGCATGTGCATGTAAATTTTGATGTAAATCCGTCGAAAATTGCGGCCGTGCTTTCGTTACACATACACACACACACATCCTGTCTTTTATAGATAGAGATTTACTTGCTTATATATATATATATATATATAAAGACAAAAAGAAATCTTAAGCAATATTTTTCATCCTCAGATAAAGTCCTTTTGTCTTTATTTATTGTCCCTTTACATATATATTTTAGCTATATTTGAATGTTTATACACACACATACACACTAACACACATACATACATACATATATGTGTGTGTGTGTGTGTGTGTGTGTGTGTGTGTGTGTGTGTGTGTGTGAAAAGTGTGTCTATATAAATATAAATAAATATATATATATGTGTATAATTATTTATATATTATATGCGCGGTACTTATGTATGAGTCCCGACGGACGACCAAGTATGTATATGTGTCTACATACATCGATGTTTTCGTCAGTACGATGAAAAAACGACGAAGTTTCCCCCACCACTTCCACAATAACACCAATACACGCAATCTGCATAAAACCAAAATTTAAAAAAAAATTAATCAGTTTGTTTGACGATCGCTAAAGCGTGAAACCCAGGGTCACAAGCTCACATCTATCCAACCATATATATATATATACATATATATATATATATATATATATATATAGAGAGAGAGAGAGACTGAGAAAGAGAGAGAGAGAGAGAGAGAGGGTGCTATTGGTAGATTATAGGCATATTAGATTTTTAAATTCGCGCATGCCCGTTGTTTGTTTTTGCTTTTGTCGGCTGCACCATATAATAGGCTCAGTTTGACACTGTAAGAAAAAGAACACCATTTCACTGCGCCGGAAGCTCCAATTCGAATATTTCATAGTGTTTGGGTGTCAATCCAGGGACAGCGGATTCGGAAAGATTTGGATGAATCTAGTGTTGATTACGAAGGTGCAGCGTCTCGGAAAACTCACTCTGATCGTTCTGACAGGTAAAGAACTCCGGAATCTGTTGGTTAGGACCTCAGACTCAACACGGAGGCTTACAGTAAGTGCCTAGAAGAAGTAGTGCTGCTCTGGGTCAAAAGGATGGTTGCTGGAAGACTCTATGTCAGCCAATATAACTCTGCACCATGCCACACACGCAGAAGAACCCAGCCATGAACGAGACAATTTCTGCGACCCCATCACCCCTTATATCTGGCTACTTAACTCCCCAGACTTTCAACCCCTTGATTATTATGTGTGGGGCGCAGTTGAGTGAGACCAACAAAACTTCTTGTAAAACCAAAGAGGAACTGAGGGAAAGGATTATTGCAGAATGAAGAGCTTCCAGGAGAGTTGCAGGAGATTCCGAAGTCTTCTGAAAGCCGTGGTTGGAGTCAATGGCGATTTTATTGAATATATTTACTCTTTAGTATTTCAAGATATTTTTGTGTAATTTTGGTAAATATATCTGTTAAAGTAAGTGTTATTTTCATTTCTGCGTAATTTAGACGACAATTTATCCAATGCACCCCTCTCTCTCTCTCTCTCTATATATATATATATATATATATATATATATATTAGGTTGGTGCAAAAATAATGACGTAATAATGTCGTTTTTTGACGTTAAAAAATACGTCAAAAACGACATTATTACGTCATTAATTTTTGCACCAACCTAATATATATATATATATATATATATATATATATATATATATATATATAATATAGAGGTTAATGATTTAAATGGCGAGAATACATCATCGCAAACAATATAAATAAGATACATCAACCCCGAACCTGTATATGAATGATATGATCCCCGTTTATAAATTCCAGTTGCATAAGGTCTTTTTAATTTTTTACAAGCTTTCGTCTATTCCTACAGACATCATCAGGTATGGAATAGATTTTGTTCTTGTTTTTACTTCACGGTAATAAGAGGACAACGAAAATAGAGATGTAATCCGAAAAAATGCTATGAAAAATGTGTTATTGTTTTGGAACATGCGATCGCAACGCTGAGTTTGAATTTAAATTTTAAGGTTGTGCGTTTTTGTACAAATATAGCAATAAGAGAATTCTTTTTTACTGGTAGATTTTCCGTCAATATGGCATGAACTATATTGTTCAATAATTAGAGTAATGTCACACTTATTATCCGAAAGTTGCACTTGGATCAGTTCTTTTAATTTCAATTAAAAGGTGCAATTATAATTTATAAATTCATGAATCATGGGGTTGATGTATCTTATTTATATTGTTTGCGATGATGTATTCTCGCCATTTAAATCATTAACCTCTATATTTGTTTTTTGTATGAATGATTCATGAATTTATATATATATATATATATATATATATATATATATATATATATATATATATGGCCTGACGATTGATTCTAGCATGAAACTGCTGCCTCTGAAACCTGTTAGCATTCGCCAGTGGTCACATCTCGGGCGACGGTACTCGCAGGTCGGCAGAATAGGGTGTGGATAGCCAACAGGTCTTGAAGCCTAGGTGAGTTAGGGCTTGTCTACCCGGAACCCGGGGGACTTAGCGGAAGAGATCATTTGATCCAATGTTCACGAAGGAGGCATCAGCAGGTTTTCTAGAGTGCTAATAGCACAAGTCACCGAGAGTGCCGTGGTCATCTACTACAGCCGGAGAAGTCTCTAGTTCATGTTCATTCTTCATACCACGCTAAATTGACCTACTAGACCGAGAGATTGGGGTAGCCCACGTACAACGACTTTTCCTCTAAAAATAAACTCGCGCACAGATCTTTATGTGCAACATTTCTGAACATTCCAACTCCTTCTATGTCACAAAAAATAAAATTTTCTTTCTTTCTTTTTATGTGCCATGTCCTTTCAGGACGTAGGTGATCATGGCTCACCACTTCCCTCTATCCCTTGCAGCACTCAACAAGCTCCTTCCCTCTGCTCCCTCCCCCAGACCACGTTCTGTCATCCACTTGCTTAAGCCCGCTAGGTATGTCATACATTGTTTTCCCTTGTCTCTCTTTCCCTCTATTCGACCCGTGAGTATCATATTTTCCAGGCCCTCCTTCCTCATTATGTTTCCCAGAAACTTCAGCTGCTTCTTCTTGATGTTAAGCATAAGCTTCCTTTTTGTTTGTAACCTCAGTAAGATTTCAACGTTGCACACACGATCGGTCCATGATATCCTTAGCATACTTCTGAAGAACCACATCTCTGTCGCCTGAGTCTCTTCTTCATCTTTGAGGAAATCGTCCAACATTCGTTGCCGTAAAGAAGGACATATCTCACGTAACAGCTCAGTATTATTTTCTTTGTTTCTTAAGAAATCCTCCTATTTCGTAACACTCTGCCCAGCTTTTGAAATGAGCCCTTCGCCAACCCAATATGTCTACGGATCTCAGTGCTGCACATTCCTTCCTCTGTTAAAACACTTTCCAGATATTTAAACTTCCGTACCTGCTTGATTTTAGCCTTCTCGACCTGAAAATTGCATTTCGGGCTAATCCTTTCAATGATGACCATGTATTCTGTCTTCCTGTAATTTATGCTTAGTTCCTTCTTCTTCATCTCCTTCGTTATTACTAAACCATTCTAATCTTTAATTATTTTTTTTTAGAAATATATATTAATGTGAAAGAAATATATAGAGAGCGAGAGTGATCAAAAATAATATATTTGTGTGTGTGTTTTTTTTTTGTTTTTTTTTGTCTGTGCAAAATGTGTTCTTCAACTGCATTCCATTTGGTTAAAAGCATTTAAAAAAAGCATTTTAACCTTTCAGTTTTTTCGAATAAATTAACATTAGTGTAAATAAAAATTGTTCCAAAGTGTTTGATCAAAGCACAAATTACTATTCGCTTACCCATTACCGAGATTGAATTAAGAAGAAAAATCTTATATTTCAAACGCTTTTATTTACATTCACAGATATGGAGCATGGCCAATGTATTACATGGCCAGTGTCAGTTGTTCTGTTGAATTCACAATATTGCTTGTGCGTTATGGTAATTGCAAGCACGAGCTTACAGATGAGTAATTTTTTATCTGAGCAGGACCTATTAATTAGTAAATTGTATTTTATGCTTCTAAAAGTTAAAGCAGGCTTTGGATTTTGATATTTGAATGTTTTATGTATGCTAACACTCACCAACGTTGATCCGGAATTGGTGCGTCTCTCTCTCTCCCCCACCACACACAAACTTTCCATATATATATATATATATATATATATATATATATATATATCTTTTTTTATGTTTTTTTTTCTCCTTTGGTATTGGTTTGATTATTTGCAAATCAAGACACCGAAGTTTTTCCGAACGAGTATAGTTTCTTATACTTATAAGATTTCTAGTAATATTAATAATAATAATATTTATATTATATATATATATATATATATATATATATATATATATAATTGTCTGAAATCGCGAGAGCTTGAAATTTTAGTAGCGAATGCAACTGCGCCCGATGATTTAATTGGCGAGAATCCATCGTCGCAAACAATTCAAATAAGATACATAAACCCCGAACCTGTACATGAATGATATGATCCTCGCTTATAAATTTCAGTTGCATAAGGTCTTTTTATTTTTACAAGCTTTCGTCTATTCCTACAGACATCCTCAGGTATGGAAATACATTTGTTCTTGTTAATTAAATCATTAACCTCTGTATTTGTTTTTTGTATGAATGATTCATGAATTTATAAATTAATTGCACCTTTATTGAAATTAAAATAACTGATCCACGTGCAACTTTCGGATAATAAGTGTGACATTACTGTAATTATTGAAAAATATAGTTCATGACACTTTGACGGAAAATCTACCAGTAAAAAAAGAATTCTCTTATTGCTATATTTGTACGAAAACGCACAACCATAAAATTTAATTTCAAACTCAGCGTTGCGACTGCACGTTCCAAAACAATAACATATTTCTCATAGCATTTTTCGGATTACATCTATATTTTCGTTGTCCTCTTAGTACTGAGAGTAAAAACAAGAACAAAATCTATTTCCATACCTGAGGATGTCTGTAGGAACAGACGAAAGCTTGTAAAAATAAAAAGACCTTATGCAACTGAAATTTATAAGCGAGGATCATATCATTCATGTACAGGTTCGGGGTTTATGTATCTTATTTGAATTGTTTGCGACGATGGATTCTCGCCAATTAAATCATTAACCTCTGTATTTGTTTTTTGTATGAATGATTCATGAATTTATAAATTAATTGCACCTTTATTGAATATATATATATATATATATATATATATATATATATATATGTAAGTCATATATTTAGTCATTCATAAAGTCTAGAAGAATCCTCAACAGAATCCGGAAAGCACTGGGTGGCCATTTCGTCCTATTTTGGGACTCATCAGCAGTGCGCATCCACTACCGAGAATTGAACCCGGACCGTTACGATACGGTGCAAGCGTCATACTAACTGTACCAACTGACAAGGAGGTTACTAATTAGACTCGATATAGCGCCGCTCTTCACAAGTTTCGTGTTGTAACTCACCCGAGTTTCCCTAACCCAACGGACTGTGCTCCTACGTGCCACGTCTTCTATCCGCAAGCCGCTTCATTCAGAGCATTAGAAGCCGCTTTAAGCAAGTATATACAAGTATAAAAATTTTAAAAAGGATTTCAAATCTTCCTAATAACTAATATATATATATATATATATATATATATATATATATATATATATATATATATATATAATTATATCAATCATTCATACAAAAAACAGATATAGAAGTTAATGATATAAAATGGCGACAATACATCTTTGCAAACAAATTTAATAAAGTACATTAACCCCGAACCTGTAGATGAATGTTATGATCCCTGTTTATAAATTGCAGTTGCAGAAGGTCTTTTTTTACTTTTTTACCAGCTTTCATCTGTTCCTACAGACATCATCAGGTTTATAACTTCTTTATCTGTTTTTGTATGAATGATTCATGTAATGTCAATTGAACTGCACCATATATATATATATATATATATATATATATATATATATATATATATATATATATATATATATATAAAAACACACGCGCCATTGAAAAAAAAGGAGAAAAAATGAGCGGCGCGAAAAAGTTGGATAGACGTGCCGGGTTCAAATTTCAGCCAAGTTTGTTGCGTTGGCTTTCCTACAAATACTAACAAAGGTATGAATACAATTCTTCTCCCTATCCCTGGCTAAGAATCTGACTGGTAACCACTCTAGGAGAAAGACAAATAAAAAAAAACTGTTCACTCTTATTGCATACAAATATACATTCTACTTTCCAATGGAATTCTTCATAACAAGCATAGGTTCGGTTGAATTCTAACCTGTCTTTGTAAGCGGTTATTAAAAGAAGTGGTTTCGGGCTGAAGGAAGCATGTTTCATGTTGTTTCATTGAGAATGCCTTGTTTTAAGTCATCTAAAATTTCTACACTTAAGAATAACTTTAAATCCCAAACGTTAAGCCAGTAGTAAACTGATAAACTATAAGTGTTATTGTTTCGGTTTTACTTTGACTGCTTTTCTCTTCATTCTTTTACAAGCAGATAAAACGAACACAATGTTTTACTAACGCAGTTATGCTTTCGCAGTAGCTAGCTCCATTGATGGTTGTACCAAAGAAAGCAAGTTAATGTCTGTACGGTCTGCAAATCTCTTCTGCTTTTGATATTACGGCTGCGCTAGTTGGTAAACTCATCTCGACAAACTTTCGAATGCCTCGTGTCTCACACATCAAAAGTAGAACAAGTTCGTGCATGTGAAAGTAATAAAATACTGATCACATACCTTACAAGATTGGCTCTTTGTGTAGCGTCGGGATTGACAAACTTTAAGGGTATTTAAAGTTATTGTTAAACTGGAACGTAAAATCTAAATCTTTATTTATCAGCTGAGATGAAAAGTGTGTTTCAAATAACAAGATCTTATTTATTACGAAACAAGTATATAGGTATGTGTCTATGGTATTCAGTATGATATAATTGAATAAAACGGATGTTATCTGGAAATCTCAGACAGAGCTTCTTTCGCGCCGCTGTAGAGTCGAATTTAATGTACGGTGCCACTGCTTGGACATTAACTAAAAACTTTGAGTCTAAACTTGATGAAACCTAGACTCGGATGCTGAGAGCTATACTTGGAGACAATATCCACAGCTCTATGGGCCCATCCCTAATATTTTTACAATCTTATGGGAATGCGCTTTGCAGAACACTGCTGGCAAGCAAAACAATAAATTGCAAGTGACCTATTGCTTGGAACACATAGCCATACTACAAGACGAGTTGGTCACGCGGCAACCATATACATTGACCAATTATGCAGAGACATAGGTCGCCACCATAATGACCTTCTGACCTTGATGCAAGACTGTGATAGTTGGTGTGATAGACTCATGAATGTCCGAGCTAGCTCGGCCGAACAAAAACTAATATATATATATATATATATATATATATATATATATATATATATATATATATATATGCATTATGAAATGGACTAAGTTCGGCAATTATTTTAATATATTTCCTGTTTAAACGTTATTTTTATAGATACAAATATTGAAGTAAACGTTCTGTTTATAATAAAAGCCGGTAACTGTAGTTAATACTGTTTATTATAAAGAGAGAATTTACCTAAATATTTGTATCTGAAAAAATAACGTATAAACAATATATATATATATATATATATATATATATATATATATATATATATATATATATATATATATATATATAAAGGCAAACACATAAACCCACTTGGGCACACGCAAAAAAACACAGACACAAAAACATATATGAAAACGTTTACTTGTGATGCATTTCGTCCTTCATGACTTCATCGGACTAATTTTGTTGTTCGTTCGACTACACATTCGCACAAACGAGGGGTGCTGGGAATTCTAGAATTTTTTTTCAGCCGATTTCCTTTAGAGAATTTTATCTTTTTCTTTCCATCACTTTTGTAAGTAGCTATTCCACACTGTGATATTAGAAGGTCAGCCAGGAATGGTGAAATGTTGTAAGAGCCAGGGCACAAATTTACTGTAGATGACCTTACGATTAAGGCACTCTCTAGACATTTACATCGTAGAGAATTATTTTTCTCCTTTGACCATGGTAGCATTTTTTTATGTCAAAATTGTGATCAGTCTCGTTAAGGTGGGCAACCAATGCATTTGATTAGGTATATCCACTTTTTCGTGAAAAAAAAAACAAAAAAAAACAGCACAGTATGTCGGACCCAAACTCAATAAAAACAAAGTTTTGTCATCAAAATGTTTATGTTTTTATTAAGATGAAAGACGAAAGTATTCTTTTGTTATTTTTTTAATCCTTTCTAAAACGTTCGAAATTTTGGTTAAATATCTTGTTTTGTTCACGTCAGCGGTCGACGTAATGTTAACGGTTAATTTTTTTGGGGGGGGAGAAGGGCTTTTTCCGGTGAAAACACATTGAATTGGAAATTCTTGCAAAAATCAATTAATTGTCGGATTTTAATGATTCTTTCAGGACATATTCAGAAATGAATAAAATTATTTTTGAATTTTTCTTTAGAAAATCTTGGTAACAAATATTTTTTATATATATATATGATACCACCCACTTACATAATTTCATAAAATTTCGAGAAATTCGATTGGGGTGGGGGGAATTTTAATTAGTTAAAAGCAGGACTCATTAGATAAAGTAAATCATTATCTTTTTTTATTTTGTAAAACAGTTCCCCCTTTCACCGAAAATCTGCTCTGAATTGTAAAATAAAAAATGCAATAAAACTATGGAAATAAATAAGATTTATCAAGGACACTATTGTCTTAAGAAGAACATTTTTTTTCGGTGAATAATTAATTTTTACAAGAACTGTTTTCATTTTTTTTTAAATTATAATTAAAAAATTTATAATATTAAAAAATCGTTTAAAAATTTGCATTGCTTCTTAACGCGGCAGTTTGGTGATATTGTTAAATGAAAAGTATATTTACGAATCAAAAATTAAAAAGCTCATATCAGTCGTTTGTACCTAAATATTTTAAAAAATTAAACATTTTTAATGTATAGACGTCCCTAATTTCTAACTATGGTAAGCAATAAATGATATTATACTTTAAAAGGTCACTTGATTTAAGAGTCATCTGGGGCTCTGCATGTCTTTCAATTTCCTTGTTCAGTTCTGTTTCATCATAACGTCTTTGCAAATCATCCCTTCAAAATTTCAAAGTAAGTTTTACTTTTTTGATTACTATTTAACTAAATACTTGCATTTTATGTATTTAATTTAGTTTGGATCATACTTCAATTAAGTAATTTTTTTATTTAAGTTAGTAAACTTAAGAATCGAGAGACGAATAACCCAAATTTCATAAAGCATCTTGAAATTTAAGTAAAAGTCAATAAAATATTAAATAATTGCTGAAAATATCTTAATTTGTAAAAATTAATAAGTAGTTAAAAACAACAAAAAAAAAAAAAAAATGCGTCCACTTAGAATTCGTAAATTTATGCGTCATTTCTGGCCATCCATACTAGCTATCATCACCTCGGAACTTATCAATATGTCAATAAAGATAAAAGAAAAAAGAAGACCCGTCGTTAAGAAATGCTTGTTTTATTACTTTGAATTATCATTTTGAACCTTCATTTTCATTATCAAAAATTCAGTGGACGTACATACATTTGATGTATTATTTTGCAAAATGATCCGTTTGTGTTCATATAATCTTTTATTTAGATTCCTTTAGAGGGTTTTCTGTGTATTTTTGTGACATTTATTACAGGCAATGGAGTAAACGCCCTCTTCAGGTTTTAGCTTATTGTTTTCTTTAGTATTTTGTTGTTTTGGATGTAATAGTAACAAATTGTATGTTGAGTTTAGATAGATTCTTTTCGATTGAAGATGTGATAGAATTAGTTGGTAGGACTATATATTTTTTGACTCATTGGGTTTTATCAGGAGGGGACGTTTCTTTTGTTTTGAAATATTATATAAGACTTTGTTTCGAATTAAATATAAAATAATTAGGATACTAGAGAAGTTTGAAAATGTTTTCCATGTATTTCTTTCCTTTGTGCAAATAATCCGAGCTGCATATTCTTAGAGCTCTGACGTCGAATTAGATGATTATGCTGGATTTTATTTTGTTATTATGATAGGAATAAAAAATTTATTAGAGCATTTTTGTTGGTCAATTTCCGGTGGACGTCGACTTTTAAAATGTTGCTAATACAGTGTAGCTTGATATCGAGGAAAGGTAAGGAATTGTGTTTTTCAATTTCTTATGTAAATTCTATTGTGTGTTTTCGATTTTGTTTACTTGATCTGCTAGGTCAGAAATCCGTATATAAGTAGAACATCATCGATGTAACGAAAGTATGTTAATTGTTTGGGTAAAATGTTTTGGAAAGGAGCAAATTCAAGAAATTCTAAATTGCATGCCATTACTCCACTGAGAGGTGATCCCATTGGTAATCTAAATTTTTCTTTGCGACAATCATTATTGAATGTGATGTTGTATTGATTGGTGATGAGCCGGCAGATTTTTATTATTTTAGCTGTTGATAGAGAGAGCTTTATCTTTGATTGTGTTTGATGCTTTTTTAGGAGATTTAGGCATTTTTAGTCGGGACGTTGATGTAGAGGGATTTTCTATCCAGGCTGACCGAGCGTTTCCCGTTCATTTCCCTTAGTTTTTCAACTCGGCTGCCTGGGATGAACTGATTGTTCCAAGGAAAAGGGTTAGAATTTTCGCTATGGATTTCGCCATTGTTTTGCTGCCTATGCCTGAGGTAATGCGATGCATTTGGGTATCAGTTTTGTGGGGCAACAGTAAAGTTTAGGTGTTCTGGGGTGATATTCTATGAGTCTGTATCAGGTTTTCATTTTTAACTAGTTTCCTGATTTCATTGTTAAATTTTTGTGTTTCGTTTATTTTTTTCGTATGTGTCGGTATCGTTGAGTAATGAGTTAATTTTTTTCAATGTATGTATTCTTGTTCATGATCACACACCCCCCCCCTTTTTCAGAGGGAGTGATGTAGATATCCTTATTTCTCGCTTGGTTCTTTAGTGCATTCAGATGTCTCAATGGTAATGTATTTTTATTGTTGGTTTCTATACTGTTGTGGATTCCGGGTTGAAATCCGGTACCAATAAATAACAAACGCCAGGAATTAATATAAAAAATAGTGTATTAACGTAATAATAGAAACTGGTAAAGCAGGTTAGTAGTTCCAGGAATACGGTTTAGTAGCAATATATATATATATATACAGTTTTTGGTATTGAAGTATCGCTGTATGACTTCTTACTGAGTCTGCGTGTTCGCTCACTGTGACTCCTACAACGCTGTTACCTCACTCTTCCGGATACCTACAACCTTTTACTCTGTCACACTCGACTCGACTCCTCGGTCTTGCTCTGTTCTACTCGGGTATTCCCTGGAAGTAGTATAAGTATACACTGGGTGAGTCCATTTGTATAAAAAAAAAAGGGGTGGATCCCTGAACATATAGTAGCAGTGATAATGCCTTCAATGAAACCTTTGGTCAAATTGGAGTCGTTTTGTTTATAATATTTTTTATCATTTTTATTACAGTGTCTTCTATGTCTCCTTTCCAGTGGCAAATTTTAAACCGAAGCTGAGGATTTCTCGTTCTTTATTGGAAAGCTTTATGTCCGATAGATTTTATATCAGATTAGGCTTTTCAACATATTTCGACTTGCTCAAAAGCAAGTCGAAATATGTTGGTTGTTGAGTTTTTGTCTCAATTTGTTGTTTTGATTGTTACTCATTTGTTTGATAGTACGGTGTAGTTGAGCCATTTCCGGCTTTGTTACAACGTATTTCCTGTGGAGTTGCATTCTAGGATTTCTGGATTTTTTAACGGTTAGTTTTTTCCAGTATATCAAATTTTTAATTAAAAAACTCCAGAAATGCTGGAATTCAACCCCACAAAAATTCCTGACAGATCTTCTAATATCACAGGGTGGAATATCTACTTACAAAAGTGATGGAAAGTAAACGGCCCTAAATAAATACGGCTGAAAAATATTCTAAAATTTCCAGCACTCCTCTGCCGTAGGCATGTGCAGTCCTACCAACATAACAAAATTAGTCCGACGAAGTCCTGAAGGACGAAACACGTCAAAAGTAAACTTTTTCCACTTTGTTATAGAATTTCCCCAATACTGTTCTTTGTATATAAAAATATATATCGTTATTTCTCTCCCCCCTCTCTCTCTCTACATATATATATATATATATATATATATATATATATATATATATATATGTGTGTGTGTGTGTGTGTGTGTGTGTGTGTGTGTGTGCTTTCAAATAATCGGAGCCGATTTTGTAAATAAATGAGTTTTCAGTGACACTTCAATACAATTAAATTGAATTAAAGTACCAAGCTCTGTTCCATCTTCAAGCGAAATTTTTTGGGGAATAACTTATTTCTGAAATTTACGTGTTTTATAAGCATATTCATTATTGAAATCAAAATTTCCATGGTAACGGCTAGAGCGATTGTTTAAATAAAAAGGGGTGTAGGGTGTTAATAATTTGTATCAATATCTCAGTTACATTCACAGATGTCAAGTCAGGGTAAGGTTGGGGTGTCTAAATTTAAAGCGGAAGATGACATCGTCTAATCTGGTTAAGTGTCTATGGAGATTTATTTATTTATGTATTTTATTTTTATATTTTTTTCTGAAAGGGTTTTGTGTATATAAAAACTGTCGTGAATCACTAACATTTGTTTTTTGACGACTTAAAGGGTTATCTTTTTTTGTAGGGCATTTAAACTCTTTATTAGGACTATGGATTTTAAAATTATTTTATTGTTTGTTAGTTTTTTATGCTAATTATTCAATGCAAAAATTTGATGATTTCGGCAAAAAACCGTTAATTCATGTCTATATATATATATATATATATATACGCGCCGTCGCCTCCCTCTGTCTGTTCTACAAATACTTTCATGGAAATTGCTCCGAGGAGCTGTATTCGCTGGTTCCCAGACGTCATGAGTTCAAGCGCCATACGAGGCTGGCATCCCGCTCTCACCCCTTCACTGTCGAAACTCCTAAATGTAGCCGTCTCTTCTACTCTAATAGCTTCATGTCTCGCACCTGTCGCCAGTGGAACTCCCTTCCCTATTACTGTTTCCCTGTGAGCTATAATCTCCAGCTATTCAAGTGTAATATCAATCCTTGATCCTATCCTTAATCTATCCACTACCCTCATCCTTTCTTGTATCACTCCTATCTGACCTTGCATTAAATCTTCTGTAAGCCCTTGCGTCCTAGTGGCTTCCCGCCTTGCTTGGGGTGAAATGCTTAAAATATTTATATATATATATATATATATATATATATATATATATATATATATATATATATATATATATATATATTGGATGGCAACTGGTCTAGGAGAAGGACAAAACCTGCGGAGGGTCGTTTGGGAACCTTGTGGCAGGTCTCTGTATTCGTTCCTCTAAAAAGTGTGGATAGTCCTGCACGAGGTCTTCACCACTATAATCAAATCTCATGTGCCGGTGTCGGGCTGTCGGTTTCCTGGAAACTGATCTGCTTGACCCTCATACGTCGAATCTCGACGGGAAAGTCGATCATATATATATATATATATATATATATATATATATATATATATATATATGAAAGCAAGAAATAAAAGATAGAAAATATATAAAAAGAAAGAAAGATAGAATGAATAAATGAATGAATGAATGACAAAACAAACCAACAAAACAAGGGAAGACAACAAAATATAAAAAGAAAGAAATAACGAAGAGAACGACACCAAAAAGATAGAAATGAAAGAAAGCAAAAATATATGAAAAATTATATCAAATATGTAGAATCAAAGAATGACAAATATATAGATAGAAAAAAAGTAAAAAAAATTAAAAAAATATTAAAAAAAGAAAAAGAGAAGAAAGAAAAATGTACAAGCCACAAACATGTAACCATGAAAAAACAACAAGAAATAAATGAATAAAAAATATAAAAATCAAACAAAAAAAAAAAAATTATAGAAATAAGAATATAAAGGTGGGGAAAATATAGAAAAAGATACAAAAGCATAGAAGAAATAAGAATATAGAAAATAAACAATAATGTAGAAAAGTAACAATACAGAAATGATACAAAAATATTGAAAAGAATTAAGAATATAGAAAAAAGCAACAATATATTAGGTTAGTGCAAAAATAATGACGTAATAATGTCGTTTTTTGACGTTAAAAAATACGTCAAAAAACGACATTATTACGTCATGATTTTTGCACCAACCTAATAGAAAAGAAAAAAAAACAAATATAAAAATATTTATACAAATAAAAAAGAAAAGGCAGCAAAAAAATTAGAAAAAAAAGAGAAGTTACTCGATCAAAAATATTTTTCCATCATCATTTCTCTGTAAAATTCTTGAGAAAGGCATGAATACAACTCTCCCTGCACGTTGTGTTATGTATCTGCAGCCAACTATCAAACATGGCTGATTTTCTTTTATGGCATTGCTTTTCTTCACTAACACCACTGGGAAATAATAAAAATAGCGTTCCCTGCAATAGAGCGATAAATAAGATTCTAGAATAGCAGGGTGTTATGGTCTGGTTCCTTGTACCACGATGATAGTCCAAGGTAGAACCACTAAGGAAGAACTCGAATACGGATATGGAATAACACAGATATATTACAAACAGGAATATATACAGAGAGGTAGAAATGTGTTAGTACGAACAATCAGGTTTAGTAGTAATTGTCTGAACGCGACTCTGTTTCGGACTGCTTCTGACTCGACTGACTGACTCGCTCGCTCTGACTGACTGACAGACTTCTGACGGACCTCACTCCAGGCTTCAAACTGAACTCTATACTTCAGACGGAACTCTAGATTCAGACGGAACTGTATTTAGTCACTCCCTCACGAGGGCATCATGTGGCACAAGGACTGTTTAACGTGGGATCTCCGAGCCCATTGGCTAGGCCAAAAATATGCCCTTTGAACCCGTATAAACGGGTTCAGGGTGGGTTTATCTCCCCGAAAGAGATTCCGCCCTTCGCCGTAGCCTCGTTCGGGTTCCTCCTCGCCCGAAGGCAGAGAGTTCAACCGATCAGCCGGTCGCCCGAAATCGGACTGAACTCTCTGCATCCTCTTGAGGCGCAGTATTTATTACGTATGGAATAGTCCATTATGTTAATATGGGTAAGGTCCCATAACACAGGGTCAAGAAAATAGCGTGCAATAGTAAGTTTGAGCTCTTAGATAAGGTCAAATAGGCAGCTGATTTTTTTAAAAATCTCTTTTCTGTGGTTAACTGGGGCAAGTAAAGGCTTGTTAATTTTTATGCTAACCTCCAAGAGAGTGATTCATTGCGTGTTCTAAGACTAACCTTCTCAACTTATGACATGAAATATTTTATCCAACCAATTTCTAGGTTTGATGCTAGGAAAGTCAGTTATTAGGTTGGTGTAAAAGTAATGTCGTTTTCTCACATAGTAACATATGTGAGAAAACATTATTTTCGCACCAACCTAATACCTGTCTCGTGCTAGACAATGTTTCTCTCCAGAATCCATCTTACATATTTTTAAGTTGATTCTTCTTCCTTTCTTTGAATACTGCTGCCCCATTTGGTTTAGTGCTTCTGCTATATATTTAGAGATTATTGATAATATACAAAAAAGACACTGCAATGTTATTGGTTCTAACCTGGCATCTTGGCTTCAGTTACTTTCCTACCGTCGTAACATAGCTATCATGTGTCTTTTCTAGAAATGCTTTCATGGTAATTGTTCTGACGAACTTTCCTTTTTGGTGGCTAGATTTTATGAATTTCAGCGCAATACTAAACTGGCGCAGATCTCATCATCTTACAATTGAAATGGCTAGATGTAACCGTAAGTTCTATGCTAACCGTTTCTTCTATCGTACTTCTTGTTTGTGGAACGCTTCCGGCTTCATGCTTCCCAATTAACTTTGATCTTCAAAAATTTAAATGCAATATCAATTATTCTCTACTGTCTATTTAATTATTGATCTTTTAATGCTCTCTTTCTCCTTAAAGGTGTCTTTTCCCCATTCGCTAATACTCAGCAACCCCTTGAGTCTTAGTGGCTTTATTGCCTTGCTTAGGATGAAATTATTAAAAAAATTTTACTTTCTTTATCAAATCAGTCTCTGTGCATCAACAGGTGTCAGTAATTTCGGATTTTGCAGTAATATTCACCCTGCACAAGGCCCGAGGGCCACTCAAGACAGAGAGTTGCATTACGAGGCAGTTTATGCGGATAAAACGGGAAGGTAACGGTTAACCCTACATTTGAACTGGTTAAGATTGTAGTGATTGGGGAAACATCCACTTGGGAGTTGGTTTCACAGAGCAGTGGCTTGCAGGAAGAAGCTGATTGAGTGGAACTTACTTCTTACTGATAGAAGACAGAGGGAATGTGGGTAGTTTGTTGCAATGTAAGTGGCATGGTGGGTCCTAGCCGTGAAGGTTAGAACTGGTGGAACCAAGGAATGTAGTTGGTCCGAGCACTTTTCATGGAAGTAGCAACAGAGCAGTGAGAGGCATACCACATCCCACCTATGAGAGAGAGGTTGGGAAATAATTTGTCACACACAAAGAAGCTTTTAAATTCTATCGAGACTTGAAAGTGATTTGGAAACTAAAAACAAAACAAAACAACTTTAAAAAAATGCTTTGTGTATTGAATATAACCTGACTGGATGTTTACGGTTTTTTCAGTTAATCTTCAAATCCGTTACTTCTTTGAATTTTCGAAAAAAAATGCGTTTTCTCTCCTTGAGTTCAGAACGCCATCTTATGTATCAGGTCATCCCATAAGTTCTGTCCGAATTTTACCTTTTTTTAAAATGAACGAAATTTAAAGAGTATTTTATAATGTCTAATGGAGCTGAACATTATTTTTATGTTTAGATGCATTTAAACTGATCAAATTTTATTTCAGAGAACAATAAAATTAAATTTTGTTTGATTAAAACCCTGCTAACATGGAAGTACCCAAGAATCATTTGAGGCACATAATGCTTTATGAGTTCAAGAAAGGAAACTCAGTACCCGAAGCGGCTAGAAACATTCACTCAGTTTATAGAGGAATGTATGAATGAAAGAACTTGCAGAAGATGGTTTGAAAAATTCAGAGGTGGAGATTTCACCCTTGAAGATGAAGATCGAACCGGACGTCCAGTTGAGTTTGATGAAAAGCTTCTTGAAGCAGCCCTTGAAGAAAATCCTGCTTTATCAGTTGAGGAATTGGCAGTGGTTCTCAGTTCAAACTATACAACTGTTCATCGCCAGCTTCAACAACTTGGAAAAGTTCCTAAACTTGGAAAATGGGTGCCTCATGAATTGTCTGAAAACAACCTCGAATCCCTTGTTGGCATCTGCTCTTCTCTCCATTCTCGCCAACTTGTTTCACTATTTTTGGATAGACTTATGACTGGCGGCGAAAAATGGATCTTTTATCGAAATGTTAAGCATTGTAGACAGTGGCTTGGTAAAGGGGAAGGACCCCAGCCACAGCCGAGAAGGAAACTTCATGGGCAAAAGGTTCTTCTTTCAATCTAGTGGGATCGCCAAGGAATAATCGACTTTGAATTCTTACCACCTAATGCAACAATTAATGCTCAAATATACTGTCAGCAATTAGAGCGTTTGAACCAAGCTTTGAGGAAAAAAAGAACTGCTCTAGTGAATCGAAAAGAGGTGATGTTTTATCAGGACAATGTGTGACCCCACACAGCAAGAATCACGTCACAAAAGATCGAAGAACTTGGTTGGGAGAAAATTCCTCATCCACCTTATTCTCCTGATCTTGCTCCTTCAGACTACCATTTGTTTCGTAGCTTACAGAATCATTTGGAAGAAACAGCTTTTGTAACACAGGAAGAGGTTAAAACTGACAATTGTGAGTTCTTCAAATCAAAGTCAAAAGAATTTTACAGTAATGGAATTAGTAAGCTTGTTAATAGATGGAAGGAAGTCATAGATAATCAGGGAAAATACATTGTTGATTGAATCTGCAATTAAATGTAACATTTGGTCACTTGTTTTCTTTATTCAAAATTCGGACAGAACTTATGGGATGACCTGATATATAAGAGTGCTCGATTTTAAATGCTTTAAAGGTAGCTTTTTAATACACATAAAAAAACAATTATTAGATCATAGGTGATGCTAGCAGGTTTGATAATACTCGAAAATAAATAAATTGGTTAGTTGGCCAAATTTGAATATTCATAATTAAAATATCTTGAAAATATTTTAGAAGGCGGAATAGCGTTTATAATCTGAATTGTAGAATTGCCCATTTTTGTGACGTTTCACCATATAGAATCAAACGACTTGGGCACCACGAGGTGGCGCAATGTTTAGCAAGCTTGTCTCGCTAGAATAATTACGACTGAGCAGTGAGTTCGATTCGCACTGGGTGCCCCCTACTTTCGGCCTTGTACCACATCTAAGCTATGCTTGGAAAATCAATAGAGAATCAGACGACTCACGAACAAAAGTTTGAGTACATTGTGCCATCGTAGCCAAACACAAACGACTGATGTATCTAAGCAACAAAACCGCGAACATTATGCTAAGCACTGAAACCTACGACTTCAATATATATTTTCATATACGGTCTGTGTTCAATATTGCGGGCATCGATACGTAGAGAGTGTATAAAATAGAACAGTTATGGGAGCCACAGGCGAACACAGGCGTCTGCACACGCGCACAGAGACAAAAATGCTGACACATACGCACTGAGCCACGTATGCCGGCACGCACGCGCAGACACGTTCTCGCTCACAGATACGCGCCTCCATATATATATATATATATATACGTAATAACATTTATTTCAAAGCGATTGATCTAACAGAAGAAATTGTTTCCCTGACTGTTGTGGCAGCACAGGACGGAGAAGAGAAATGATACGAGTTATTTAACGCGTTTGCTGTTTCTGAGGCCTCTTATTGGGATGATGGCTTCGAATTCTTTATATTGAGAGGATAAATGATATGAGAAATAATTTTGAGAGCTCTTTGGTTTCAGATAGAGCTTACTTTGAAACTAGGAAAATTGTCTTTCTTTTTTATATTTATTTATCGTGCTTTCACTCTTTCTTTCCTCCTTCCTTATTTCCTTCCTTCCTTTCTTTCTCCCTTCCTTCTGTCTTTCCTTTTTCCTTTCTTTCTTTCTGCTTTCTTTCTCCATGTTCATTCCTTTTTCTTTCGTTGTCATTTTTCTTTTTCTTACTTTGCTTTCTTTTTTCTTTCTTTTCTTTTTTCTTTCTTTCTTTGTTTCTTGTTTTTTTTATTTCCTTTCTTTTTCGCTTTTTGTCCTTTTTCTTTGCTTTCTTTGTCTTTTTCTTTCTATCTTTCTTACATTCTTTCTTCATCTTGTTCCTTCCTTTCTTTTTCTTTCTTTGTCTTTTTTCTTACTTTGCTTTCTTCTTCTTTGTGTTCTTTCTTTTTTCTTTCTTTTCTTTTTTCTTTGTTTCTTGTTTTTTTCTTTCCTTTCCTTTCCTTTTCGCTTTTTGTCCTTTTTCTTTTACTTTGCTTTCTTTGTCTTTTTCTTTCTATCTTTCTTACATTCTTTCTTCATCTTGTTTCTTCCTTTCTTTTTCTTTCTTTGTCTTTTATCTTACTTTGCTTTCTTCTTCTTTGTGTTCTTTCTTTTTTTTTCTTTCTTTCTTGTTTATGTTTTTCCTTCTTTTCGTTTTCTTTCGCTGTCTTTTCTCTTTTTCTTTCATTCCTTGCCTTTTCTTTTTTCTATCATTTTTCCTCTTTTCTTTCTTTCTTTCTTTCTTTCTTTCTTTTTTTCTTGTTCTTTCATTTCTTTTCTTTTCTTTGTCTTTTTCTCCCGTTTCTTTCTTTCTCTCTTTTACCGTCTGTTTTTCTTTTTTTCCAGTTTTCTTTCGGTATTTATTTTTCTTTCTTTCTTTCTTTCTTTCTTTCTTTCTTTCTTTCTTTCTTTCTTTCCCTGCAAAACAATATAAATATCGTACTTATGTGTCGATTCCCGCAAAGGAACAAATTGAATCGCGTGTGCAAAAGGACGCAAGAAAGTAGGGCGACATGAAGGCGCAAAATCTATCAGACAGCATCTCTGACAGAATAAAGCCACAATAAAATAAAAAAAATAAAATAAAAAATGGCTAGAAAGATAAAATAGAAAAACTTGCTGAAGAAGCATTTGCAGAATACCAAAGTTTCTGTGGACTGCAAAACCTCCTCCTGCAGCCGACATGAATGTTGCATACATATGGATCCTATTCCCATCTGTGAGTGAGTCTCTAACAGACCCTGGAAAAACTTACATTCGCAGAGTGAAGACATAACATTCATCCATATCAAAATATGTATATTATTTTATGTGCGTGCCCGCACGAACGCACGAACGCAAACATGCACACGCAGACAAGCACACATGCACGCACGCAAATATATATATATATATATATATATATATATATATATATATATGAGTGAAGAAATATAGTTTTAAGGTGCTATATTTATGGGATAAAGTGCTCAATATCAGAGATAGAGCGTATATTTATATATATATATATATATATATATATATATATATGAGTGAAGAAATATAGTTTTAAGGTGCTATATTTATGGGATAAAGTGCTCAATATCAGAGATAGAGCGTATATTTATATATATATATATATATATATATATATATATATATATATGAGTGAAGAAATATAGTTTTAAGGTGCTATATTTATGGGATAAAGTGCTCAATATCAGAGATAGAGCGTATATATATATATATATATATATATATATATATATATATATATATATTATGTATTTTGGCAGCAAATTCTCTTTTAGGCATGTCTGATTGAATAAATTATATACATTATGTTTGCTAATTTTTAATAAAATCCGTTCATACTCACAAATAATCTTCGTTGTATTGATATTAAAGGATGAGAGAAATGTTCTATAGATGTTTAAATTTCTTTTATTTCCATTTCCCAAGTACTTTCGATCTTCTTCCAAAATCATCTTCAGGGTGCAGTTGTTACAAAACTATATATTGTTCATTAATATAAGTACTTATACAAAGCTGTGCATTGCCATCCATTACTGTAATTTTTCATTATGCTTTTAAATGCAAAACGGTTGACAATGTTCTGAGCGTTCATTACAACGTGAAAAAATATCCATTATGGAATTTTTTTTCCTCTGTTATAATATCATGGTCATGCCCACATTAAAGCATTATATAAATGTGGCTTTCTCTATTTCTATATAGCTTTCTCCCTGCCTATATGGCTTTCTCGCTGCGCAAATTTCAAAATAGGTGTTTGTTTATTTTGGACACTCCCGAGCTATAGAATCTTCACGTTTTTCAAAGGGAACGCGTCAGGTAAAACTCGAAAGCAAAAATGAAAAGTAAAGCATCATTATTAGAATGCTACATTGTATTTAGCGTATAGAAGAAGAACTGGAACTCAAAGAATTCAAGAAAGTGAATGGATTAACAAATAAAAGAAAAAAAAAGAAATATTTTGAACTGTCGTCACGCAGAATGGTTCTAGAATCCGGAAGTGTCCAAAAGTACACATCTTGAAAATCGCACAGCGCGAAACAGTCTGTTAATTGGCAAATAATTAAAATATGTTTTTTAATTGTATTAATAAGCCACCTTTAAAGCATTTAAAATCGAGCACTCTTATATACATAAGATGGCGTTCTGAACTCAAGGAGAGACAACACGTTTATTTTTTTTTTTTTGAAAATTCAAAAAATTAACGGATTTAAACATTAACTGAAAAAACCGTAAACATTGCTTGAAAATAATATATTTATTTAATATAATACACAATAATTATTTATTTTTATTTCATTTATTATATATATTATGATTATTATATATATTTGAAGTTGTGTATTGCTTATAATTAAAACTTTAAATTTTTTCTACAGTTACCGGGTTTTCCTGTATTAATATTTATTTGTGTTTGTACAACTAACTTTATGGGCGTTGGCAATCATGGATCTCCACCTTTTCCTGTCCTTTGCAGCACTTAATAAATTTTGTCTTTTTGTTATCGCTTCTAAACCTTGTTCCGCCATCCATTTACTCAAGCTCGCTAGGAAGGTTATGCATTGTTTTACGTTGGTCATTCTTCCTTCAATCAGTCCTGTGAGTACCAGATTTTCCAAGCTCTCTTTCCTTATTATTTACCCTAGAAATATCAACTGTCTCTTTCTGATGTTAAGTATGTGTTCTTTTTTTTCCATTTTCCATAAATCTTCATAGTCGCCCACAGATGTGATCCACGATATTCTCAGAATCCTTCTGTAGAACCATATTTCTGTTTCTTCAAGTTTCTTTATCTGCGAAGGCATTGTTCAGTATTCACTGCCATATGGGAGAAATGATATTACATAACAGTTCAGTACTTTCTTTCTAACGAAATTTTTCTGTTTCTTAATACTTTTTTTTTAGCATTTAGAAGGAATCTTTAGCTATCCCGGTGCTCATTCGAATCTCAGTGCCACACTTTCTGCCCTCTTTTCAAACACTTCCCAGATATTTAAAATGTTGTACTTGTTTGACTTTGACATCTCTAATTTGGAATTTGCATGCAATGTTGCTGACAAACATACCTGCCGTCTTCTTGCAATTGATGTTTAATCATTTCTTTTCATTTTCCTTCACTCCCTTCTGTAAGGGTCTCCTTAATTGTCTGTTATCAACACTGTACCATCTTCGTATCTTATATTGTTAAGATTGTGTCAGCCAATAATGAATACTGGTAGGACTTCTAATTCTCTCAGAATCGCTTCACTGTCTAGATTGAATAAATCTGATGAGAAGAGACATCTATAGGTTCCAGATTATTCTAAAATTCCAAATATGTCAAGGTTACCTAACAGTTTCATCAGTTCTTTGTGATGTACTTTTTCAAACGCTTTTACATAATCTATAAAACACAGGGACACATGCTTCTGCACTTGTATTGCTCTTTTTGATATCATTTTGAATTAAATATTGCATTCCTTGTTCCAGTGTTTTAACGAACCCGCACTGTTCTTGTCCTTTTTCCGATCGGATTCTACTGCGTGTTCTATTCATCAGAACTCAATGACATGTTTTGTTAGGCTGGTTGTCCGATGGAGTTCACATTCGTTTACACTTGGCTTCCTAGGCAGTGTTTTTTAAAATATATCTACCTAGTTCTCCAGTATATCTCCACTGTTATATATTTCATGTCTCTAATCTTTTCAGTGCCGAAATCATTTAAGGCTGCCAACATCTCTATTACAATTCCGTACGTTACATTAACAGAAAATGGATAATAAATTCCAGACTTTAGGACATGCATTCATAACGCGGACTACAGATTTACATTTTTTAAAAAAATGTCATATAGAAAGAAAATGAGTAAGTATTGACACCGAGGTTCAAGCGTGACACTCTGGATTTATGAATATGTTTTTCGCCAGGTGTAAAAATAGCGGTGTCAGGCTACTGACTCTAGTGATTACTGGGTGATTATTTAGTGACTTTTAAGGAGAATTATCCAGTCGAATTAATGTGAATTATTGGGCGTCGTTGATTTGGGTTTTGATTTAAGTTTTAACGGATGTTAATCCGAGACGCGCTTGTAACAAGAAATTCAATGAAATGGTTAATTATCGTTGGTTGACACTATTTACATTATTCGGACTGTTGTTCACATCTTTGTCGCCATATTTATCACAACGTTTCGGCCGTTGTACGATCCGGCCTTCTTCAGGGGGTTGGAATGTCTAACTGACCCTTTATTTCGCTCACTGGGGTAGACTGTTCTAGTTCATGTCTAATGGATGTCAGTTATCAGTTATCCCCTGTTAATTCCCCTCTCCAAGTTCTCCACCGCCTTAACCTGGTATTGAACTCAAACTCTTTGGGTCCTGTCACTGGATCTAGCTAACGCCTTTATTCACTGTGCCATGTGTCCTTGAGTGGATAGAGACGTTGGTTAGATCCAGTCACAGGACCCGAAGAGTGTGAGTTCAATGCCTGGTTAAGGCAGTGAAAAACTTGGAGAGGTGAATTAACAGGAGCGTACAACGGCCGAAACGTTGTGATAAATATGGCCACAAAGATGAGGACATTAGTCCGAATAATGTAAATAGTGCCAACCAACGATAATTAACCATTTTATTGAATTTCTTGTTAAAAGCGCGTCTCGGATTAACAGGAGATAACTGATAACTGACATCCATTAGACATGGCATGTGGAACTAGAACAGTCTACTCCAGCGAGCGAAATAAAGGTCCAATTCGACATTCTAACCCCCTGAAAAAGGCTAGAGCGTACAACGGCCCAAACGTTGTGTATAATATGGCGACAAAGATGAGGACAACAGTCTGAATAATGTAAATAGTGTACATAATACCTCATCTCAGAAATATAGACAGATGGTGAAAGGCCGAAATATTGTGATAAATATGGCGACAAAGATGAGGACAACAGTCCGAATAATGTAAATAGTGTACATAATACCTCATCTCAGAAATATAGACAGATACTATCTTGGGTTGACTTTTACTTCTTTGTTCTTGTTAAGTATTTGTTTACGGTTGGAATTAAATACTGTTTTATCTTAACATTGAAGTACTGAGTTATATTTTATCATTAACGGCCACTGTACGTCACAAAAAATGCAAAAATAAATTTTGTACGTGTTATAATGTTCGTATAACTCTCATAGTTGCTACTTAAGGAAAACACTGGAAACAAAAGGTTGAGTGACGAAGGGTTTAATTCCATAATTACTAGTTCAGTGCGACAAGACTACGACTGAAAAGTGCTTCGACCTTGCGGCCCCCTTTTTGTCACTGTTCTATGAGCAGTAGTTCTACTCATAGCGAATGGACGAGTCCATGTTTCAATAAATAGAACTAGTGAAGGTTAGTCAGTTTATCTACAAAACAATACCTTCTATACATATTGGTATGTCATATAGCCTGGCGTGCTTTATCGATTTAGCCACAGAGGCGCGTTTCGATTAGCAAGCTCGATTTTACTGTTTTTAAACTACAGTTCTCCACCATTTTCTCTCGTACATTGATATCTGCTCGATGCGTATCCAAATGTAAAGAAAAGACGTCATACATTATGAAATGAACAAAGTCCGACAATTATTTTAAAACATTTTTTTTAATGTTTATACGTTCTTTTTATAGATACAAATATTTAAGTAAAAGCTCTGTTTATAATAAACAGTATTAACGACATTCATCGGCTTAAATATCCGAGAAAATTTTATAGAAAATATGCGTCCTCCGACAGGAATCGAACCTGTACCCTATATAGAACCGTCACATAGCCTGGCGTGCTTTTACCGATTTAGCCCCACAGGAGCGTTTCGGTTAGCAAGATCGATGTTACTGTTTTTATATTATTAAATATTTGTATCTATAAAACGAACGTATTAAAAAAATGTTTTAAAATAATTGTCGGATTTTGTTCATTTCATAATGCGTGACAATATATAGTCAGACAGATATTTTACCAGCATTTCACTCCAAGTAAGGCAATAAAGCCACTAATCCGCAAAAGGAGAGAGAACAATAAAAGAACAAGAATCAAGAAGACAGTAGTTAAGGATTGACATTGCATTCAAATTTTTGAAGCTCAAAGTTGACTGGAAAGCAATAAACCGGAAGAGAGCTCCACAAGTGAGAAGTGCGACAGAAGAAACTGTCCGCCTAGAACTTACGGTTATATCTGCGCCGCCAATCTATTTCTGCGATTAAATTCAAGTCTAGGTACCATAGATTGTTTGTTTGTTTGTTTGGGTTTTATGGCATATCAACCACTGTGGGTTATTTAATGCCAAATCCAGTTTATATGAATTTTAAATGCCTATTTTGTATGGAATAAAAAATGTATAGCTGGCAACATTATTCCTTTACAAAAAAACGCATAGCTGGCAACATTACTTTTTTTTACAAAAAAGCGTATAGCTGGCAACATTACTTTTTTACAAAAAAACGTATAGCTGGCAACATTACTCTTTTACAAAAAAACGTATAGCTGGCAACATTACTTTTTTACAAAAAACTTAGAGCTGGCAACATTACTTTTTTACAAAAAAACTTAGAGTTGGCAACATTATTGTTTCAAAAACTTAGAGCTGGCAACATTATAGTTTCAAAAACTTAGAGCTGGCAACATTATTTTTCTGAAAACATTATCTGAGACCTTGCTGTTGGATGCAGTTTATCGCCATACCCAGGACGCTGATGTAGTTTACCGTTATACCCAGGACGTAGGTACCATAGAGGAAAGTTCATTAGAACAATTACTATGAAAGTATTTATAAAAAAAAAAGTGCAGGGAAGCTACGTAGGGGCGTAGGAAAGTGACTGAACCTGAGAAGCCAGGTCAGGACCAGTAACATTGCAGATTCTTTGAATTTTATCTACTCACGGTTTTCCTCAAAGTCCGAGGGGGAAAGCACTGTTTATTTTTAGAAGCTTCATGCGAAAAAATAAATAAATAAATCTCTAGGAAGAAATGTCATTAACCCTCACACAGGCGCGAACGGACACACGCACATGCAGCACACATACACACACACACATATAGCTAAAATGGTCTTCGGAAGATGGAATGATTTGGATTTAATCGAAATGAATTATATTGCTGTTCTTCCCAGTTGTTTTCTATTATGTCTGGGTATATTTTGTCGTAAAACCTCAGGAGTTAAGCATTATGGACCCTACTCGCTTCACAGACTGTGTCTTTCTTTTTTTCTCTCTCTCTCACTCATTCTCTGTCACACACGCATCTGACATAGATATAAGGTTGGTGCAAAAATAATGACGTAATAATGTCGTTTTTTGACGTTAAAAAATACGTCAAAAAACGACATTATTACGTCATTATTTTTGCACCAACCTAATAGATTTGATTTTTATCTCCCACATGCATTCTCTCTCTCTCTCTCTCTCTCTCTCTCTCTCTCTCATACATCTGAGATAGATTGACAGATTGGTACAGCCTGAAATACGTATATATATTCACTGTCACTTAATCACACATACGGACACACTCTCTCACTCTATCTAACCCATTCACTAACTCTCTGTCTGTTTCTCTCTCTCTCTCTCTTTCTCTCTCCTTCATTATCTCTCTTTTACACACACACACACACATAAAAATTTTAGATATGTGCATAACATGGTGATAACAGACATTGGTAAGAAAGTAGAGAAATATATATATATATATATATATATATATATATATATAGTCGTAAGCATAGTAAAAAAAAACTTAGGAAACAGACTGATGCATGCTTCACTATATCTCAGTTTTCGATAATATTTACACTATCTATCTATCTATCTATCTATCTATCTATCTATCTATCTATCCGACATTCTTCTTCTCATATCTTTCTCTTGCTCTCTCTTATTGTCTGTTTCTCACATTTATTCAATCAATCTCTCGAACATACATCCGAGATAGATAAAAAGATATGAACATATTGATACATATATAAATAGATAGTAAAACAAATATATCGATTTCTTTTTCTTCACTCTTTAGATTTCTCAAACTGTATAGATAGATCGATCTGTGATGAATAGATGCAGAGAGAGAGAAAGTTAGAGAGAGAGTGAAAGTGAGGGAAAGAGAGACAAAGTGAAGGAGATATGAACAGACTGAGATAGTCGTAAGCATAGTATTAGGTTGGTGCAAAAATAATTTCGTTTTCTCACATTTGTAACATATGTTAGAAAACGAAATTATTTTTGCACCAACCTAATAAAAAAAAAACTTAGGAAACAGACTGATGCATGCTTCACTATATCTCAGTTTTCGATAATATTTACACTATCTATCTATCTATCTATCTATCTATCTATCTATCTATCCGACATTCTTCTTTCTTTTTTCTTTCTTTCTTTCTTTCTTTCTACTATCACAACTGATTCTATTTTTTCTATCACAACCGCTTCTATCTTTCTGAATTCTTTCTTTCTATCAATCTATCACAACTGCTTCTATCTATCTATCTATCTATCTATCTATCTATCTCAGTCTGTTTATATCTATCTATCTATCTATCTATCTATCTATCTATCTATCTATCTATCTCAGTCTGTTTATATCTATCTATCTATCTATCTATCTATCTATCTCACAGCAGCGCATACGCGCAAATAAGCTCACTGTTGCGCACACACGCAGACAAATACGGCGCACTTCTCTCCTCTCTTCGCATACAAGCGCGAAGCGACGGCATATAGCCATCACTTTTGGTAGCAAAATCAATATTGTCACTAATCAAATTCGCCTGCAGAACCCCGCTAGACTGGAACGTACGAAGTAAATCGCGACCTACCAACACCGTTGCAATTCTCTCAGACAAGGTATGCTGGTGCTTTCATGTGCGTGTGCATAATACAGTGCACGCTCGGGGACATACACCAGCCGACACGGGCTGCAGGATTCGCTACGTGCACATACGAGCAAGCACATCTAAACCAAGAATCTCACGACAACACGTGAGATTAATCTGAATAAGCAAAACCATATCGATGGACTCGTGTCTAATTCGACATATCACTCTCTTTCTAATCAAACTGATTTTAGAGGGGTTTATTTTTTTCGCTATCAAACGTCTAGGCATATCTAAGTCCGTATATATTCCTCTACATTCACAGCTCATGACTTTTCGTAGCCTATTCATATCGATTGCGATTGTAGTTACTATTGTCGATAAGTTAAAACTCTACGTTGTTGTGTCCTCCATCTAAAGAGTCCATGTTTAGACACTTCCGCCTACTATAAGATTAGTAGGACAAAAGGCTTCGGGGAACCGTGAATAGATTGAGCACTAATTCATTCGATACACACTCACTAGTCGTGTAATACTCTTTTGGTATACTTACTGTTTAATACACGATATATCTGCAAACCTGTTTTTTTTGTTATTACTTAACCCTTTACTTGGTCACAACTTGGCGGAAAGAACTAGCACTCAATCAGTTGCCCAAAGCCTTCTGTCCTGCTAATCTTATAGCCCTACTACTCTTATAATAAGCAGAAGAGTCTAACATAGACTCTTTAGATGGAGGACACCACAACACTCTGGAAACCCTTTTATATAATTTATAATTCATATAATAATAAATAAAAATTAAATAAAGTCAAGTACGAGTATTGCAACAAAGATTTTTAATGTTTGTAGCAGCAAATTGTTATATAAAAATATTAAATTAAAATACTACAATTAAAAAATCTTTTAAGAAAAAAATCATATATCGCGACATGCTGTTTAACCATTCAGTTACAGAGAACTCTCCGGTTAGAAAAGTTCAAATTATTGCTTATAAATAAAACATCTTCGGCGATTTTTCTCGATAATTCATTTCTTCTCTGAAATGTAAACAAACGTAAAGAATGACAACATATTAGATAAAATGGATTGAAATTTCTGGGATAGATAATAAGAAAAGAAACCTTGGAGAATTTGGTACTCATAGGACATATTAAAGATAGAGTAGAACAGCGAGTAACCTACCTGACAAGCTTGTGAAAATGTATAATGTCTAGTGACTATATATATATATATATATATATATATATATATATATATATAGTTTATGCAAACTTAGGTAATCCGTATGGGTAGACCCGAGGAGGATGATATCCGGAGAGCTCAATGTAAAATTCAGAGCAGATATGTTTGAATAAAAACAGACCACGTTAAGGTTCCATGTAATAAATTATTTCACCATAACCCCTTTAACAGGGCTCTGGATCATCAGACTTTACTTCCAAAAATTGAAATGAAAAATGAAAAGGAATTCACACATTTTTGACGGACCTCATCAAGTATACGTAAAATTAACGAAGTGAGGAAGTGAGGTGGGAAAGAGGATATGAATGTGTCATATGTAGCATTTCAAATTCTTATTTTTAATTTTTAACTCCAATGTGTCGGCTAGATGTTGTTCGAATTTATTGTGTCTAGTCTCAAGATATAGATGGCTAAGGAGTGGAGGGGTGGAGACCGACTTTAACGGAAGAAGCGACACTACTTTCACGAGGACAGTTTTTCTTTCAAATTTTTTAGACGCTGTTAATTCGCGTTACTTTAACGGGCATGTTTGGGAGGTTAAAGTTTTTTCTGTATCTAAATGTTTAAATAATCTACGAAGAAATTAATTTGAAATTCGGTGGATTTTTGTTATTTTCTATGAAATATTCGATTAGAAAAATTCACAGATAGTACATTGAAAGAGTAATCTATTTTATATTTAGTAATCTTATTAATTAATTTATTTTTATCTTTTATTAATTAGTAAAAAAAAAACAAAAAAAACTATATATATATATATATATATATATATATATGAATATATATATATATATATATATATATATGAATATATATATATATGAATATATATATATATACATATGACTATATATATATATGTGTGGGACAAACATTAGAACTAAAATGATAGGAAGTTGTGGAGAGCCACGATCGCTCATCTCCTGAAGGAAAACGAGGAAGTTTTAAAGAAAACGGAAACAATAAAAGACATTTGTACTTGGAATCAGAAAGAGACAGTTGAAATTTATGGGCGGCATAATGTAGAAGGGTGGTTTGGAGAATTTGGCACCCACAAGATATTTTGAAAGCAAGAATGGCAGAAGGAAACAGCAGTGGAGAACCATGATCGTTCACGTTTTGAAGGAACATCGCACATGAAACGAGAAGATTGTGCATTTCCTCATGAGCGAGGTATGTGCGAACAGTAGTGAGAACACACAATGAAGTCTAACCCAGGGCACTGGACTAGCTAATTGGTCTACTTGCCGCTCTCCACCACCATGGTGCCGGGATCACACGGCCGGTTTTGGGGAGCCCAAACGCGTTCACGTGGGCTAAGTCCAGAAATTGTCCTGCAGCCATTATCGCGTTGCCGTCGATATTCTACCGACGTCCTCCCGAGGGTCTAATGAGGACAATGCTGGCATAGGGATGGAATACCCAGGTCCAGGTATCCCTCATTTATCTTTGTACTCTCCCCGAAGAAAAAGACACGATATAGAGGTAAAAATGTAGCCACCAGACACTACTCACGGCTAACTACCTAGTATTTACGCCTCACGCTACACGGTGCCGGGATGTGACTCAACGTCGGTTTAAAGTGCAGAGTCCAAGCACGTTTACCTGGGTTAAGTCCCAAAATTGCCCTGCAGCCATCATCGCGCTGTCGTCGATATTCCACCGACGTCCTCTCGAGGGTTCAATGAGGAAGCTGTTGCCATATGATTGGAATCCCCAGTACCAGGCATCCTTCATTCAATTTGTGCTCTCTCCAAAGACAAAGAGACGATATAAATGTCCCTACATATCCAAAAATGTGTGGTTGGCTATTCAAGGCTAACTAATTATCAATTACTCTCAAACAGCTGCTTAATATTATATTAATGCATATCTGTACACGTAGGTGTGTACATGCGTATGATCAAAGCTATATCTATACCAGTAATTCTCAACGTGGTCCAGGTGGACCACCGGTGGTCCACATAGTATTTCTAGTGGTCCACAGATAAACTATGAGCCATGAGATGAAAATGGAGTTGGACTTGAAAGAGAATGCGAAACTGAGAAGAGAGACAAAGAAGGTGTCTTTGTCTATATATCGATAAAGGACTCACACCCAAATATTTTTTAACGTGTACAAGTAAGCATCACTTCTTTCCCTACCACATAAATGGTGGAATCTGTTGTGGATGTTTTCAATAAATTCAGCATCAGAGGAACTCTCAGACTAAGATTAAATGACACCATGAAAATTGATTATGCTATCTTGTGTCAGAAACATCAAGATCAAGATAGTCGCCAGGCGAACGGGCTAAGACTGAATTACATCACCAAAATTGATTTTGATATATCCTGTGTTTATCTTTTTACTAAAATAAATTTTAAAGTGTAAATAAACTACTTTATCTTTTCATTGAGTATTTTAGCGTGAAAACTGAACAGCCTAAAAGAAAAAATAGGAGTGGTCCAGTTGGATTTTTTTTTTTTTTTAAAGAAAAAATGGTCTATGGACTGAAGAAGGTTGAGAAGCACTGGTCTATACCCTTATATCTATGTTAAAACTCACATATTTAAGTCGTGTATATTATTCATGTATACGTTGAAGTATACAGCAGGTTGCTTGCACGTCTAGGCACACGTAAATCTAATTAAAATGTTTGCTTTATACTCACACTTTTTCATTGACACCCTGCCTGATACGAATATTGAAGATGTAGCGTATGCTCGAATAACTATTTTATAATGCCTGTTTGCGCATGTTTAATATAATAGAGTCCGGTAGAAAATAACTTTGAAACTCATTAGTCCGCCTTGGTTTATTTTTATATATTTGTATATTTTGTTCAGTTCTTTTTTAAAACGGCAGCTAATTAAACCAGGAGTGGAGAAAGTTTAGCAAAATTGAAAAATAAATATAGACTGAATAATAAAAGTGATTCCGAAAAGTATTTAAAAATAAAAAAAATAAACGGGAATTTCGATTTGTAATAATGAGAACAGACAATTGAGGGAGATATTGAAGAAGAGACAGGATGCAATATCCAATCAAAAAAAAAATATACTGAACAGAGATCAGTGAGAAAAATATTGGGCAATAGAAAGGGTGTAAAAATCATTCACAAAATATTGTGGAGTAGGAAAGGGCGTATAATTCATTCAGAAATATCAAGGAACAGATCAGTGAGAAAAATATTGGGCAATAGAAAGCGTGTAAAAATCATTCACAAAATATTATGGAGCGAAATGGTCATAAAAGTCATTCAGAAAACATTGGGCAATGGAAAGGGTGTCAAAATAATTAACAAAATATTGTGGAGAAAAATTGGCGTAAAAGTCATTTCAGAAAATATTGAGCAACAGAACATTGAGAAAATCTTGAGAAACACATAAGGTGTAAATTTAATCCAGAAAAAATATCTGGAGATTTCCTGTCTTTTTGCTGACGAAGACAAAACTGTTATATTTAGGTTGGATAGTTTTGAGTTAACCACACTTTGCAGCCGTCATTGCACTTTTCAGATTACCATCTATTTCTGTCTTTGAAGAATTGACTTAATGAAAGCAAAAAGCAACTGTCTGAAAGAAAACAAAAGGCAACGAGAGAATTTTTTAGCTAAGAAAAATGCTAAAAGAAATCTAAGAGACAGTTCTAAAACAATATGTGATTAATATGGAGAAGTATATTGAAGTGCCATTTGCAATTTGATCACAAAGGTCATGTTCTAAATTATACATAGAACAGAAACGAATGATACAGGTAGGGATATGAGTCGAGTTCAAATTCGTACCTAGCCTGCTATGTTCAATTTTGTACAAATTAATTTACTCTCCCCAATTCACTTATTGATTAAATAACAGGGTAGACTGGACCCTCTAGCCTTGTCTCGGAATTATTCTAAGAGAAGAAATGTTCTGAATTCCAAGCCGAGGAAAAGAGTACGGATAATCACCCCACTATCCTGCCCAAGAAAGTATGGTAATTCACAAATAATAAAGAAAAATTAATCTGTGGCGAGCCATAATCGCCTACGTCCTGAAAGGACATAGCTTTCTTTCTTTTTAATTATTTGCCATTTGATGACAAAATACAGGTTCCAATTACGCATGCTCGTACCTTACAGAACGGAAACGAACATACAGGAAGGGATTTGAGTTTTCTCCCTTACTTTCGAGAGTGTATCGCTTCCGTTGAAATGAATATAAGGTTTACTAAAGCACTTCAGGACTGGAGTTAAATAGATGTTAATTATTTTAATCTTCATCATTTCTCATCAGAAGGAAATTAGTCGCCATTGTTAAGATGAAAAAGGACGTCATGGTACATATTGCCACTGTCTATAATGAGGAGAAAACTATGAAAAGATATATCGAAGCAATTTCAAGCAGCTGTAGTAGAAGTTGTGAGGATCATCAAGCATTTCAAGGATGTCCACACCGTGGATAAACTAAAATGACGAAAAAGAAAGCTCGAGGTATCACCTCGTACAGCAAATACGTCCATATAGACGTCGAAAGAAAAAAACGAGGATTGCAACAAAAAATATTTTAGCTAGTTTGGCTGACTCTGTTATTTAAATATCTTGACAGTTACTATTTGTTTTAATCGAATTTACCTCAAGCAAGGCAGTAAAGCCACTAAGACTCAAGTGGTTACTGGGTGTGGAAGAATTAGAAAACAGATACTTTACTAGGGAGCGAGAAAAAAGAAGAGTAATCAGGAGGCCGGTAGGCAGCGATTGACATTGCATTTAAATGTTTGCACATTAAAGTTAGCTGGGAACCATGGGGTCGGAAAGGTGTTCCACAAGCGAGAAGTACGAGAAAAGAAACTGTTATTGTTCTTTCCAGTATTAACAGGGGTTTCCTTCCTAACTTTTTGCTTGACGCAGTGTGGAAGATCAACATCTCGATTAAGTCATTATTTTCACTTCGAGTCACATCTGCTACATATTTTAGTAAATGGCCCCATTAAACTCCTTATGTGAGTCCCAGCCATCTTTGCCACCGCCACCAGGGAAGAGAAAAGGAATAGGGAGAGAGGATGACGATGCCAATACTCAGATGCGAGCGGGTGCCGACGACAAGTTATTGCTGTTGTTGGAAGCCCTCAAGTATTGGGGTTTCTGTTATCCCATTGCCAAAAAAATCTTCGGCTGCAGCACCAATGGATCTCCCAACAAGCTAATGACCCAAAACACGTGTCAAAGTTGACTAAGAAATGTTTTACAGACAATACCAATGTTTTAATTTGGCCAAGATAAAGCCCAGACCTTCACCCAACAGATAAGTTGTAGAGAGAACTGAAAATATGAGGGAAAAGACTTCCAGCCTTGAAGAATGGCGACCATAGAAAAGAGTTCAAGGACAAAATCCTAATTGCGATATATCTGGGGAGGATTTATGCAAACCGGTTTCAGGCTGTGAATATACGCTTTTTAATTAATATATGGGTATGAATACTAACATATGGGTATGAATCATTTTGAATACGGTTTTTGTGATCAAACTGAAATTCATACTTCAATGACAGTTATTGTTTTTCCATGTTCATAAGCTATTGTTTGTTATTTTTTTATATGAATGGATGCCAACCAGAACAATGAAACCATTTAAAAAAAATATTACAACTTTTGCAAGCAATAAATAAATTCAGGCTCGGCTGTATGGAAACTTAAGTAAGTCATTTAAATATGGTATTTTATTGTCAGCAATGTCTTCATAAAAATCATCGACTCTGAAAGACACAGCAGAGGCTCTTTTACCATATTCAGGATAGATATTTAATATTTCATATATATATATATATATATATATATATATATTGAACAATAAAAAAATATTAAAAAATTAAAATCTTCAGACACACTGGGTTGTAGATTTATATTCTTTCGTGTTTTTTTTTATTATTATTTCATTTAGATTCCTCGACTAGTTTCGGCCAAAATGGCCATCATCGGAAGGAGAAATCATCTTTCTGCTTGCTGGTAGCAGTAAACTACAGAAAAAAATACATACATATATATATATATATATATATATATATATATATATATATATATATATGTGTGTGTGTATGTGTGTGTGCGTGTGTGCGTGTGTGTTATGACAAAGTAGAAAATGTTTTCGTGTGACGGGTTTCGCCCCTTAGGACATCATTGGACAAGTTTTGTTTATGTTGATACGACTGCACATGCGCACAAAT
>OZ010578.1:85436045-85486045 GCA_963932145.1 Acanthosepion lycidas
TTTTTCTTTTGTTATCATCACGCAACGGACGAACGCTTGATAACAGACAGAAAAAGTGACAGATCGAAAGAATATATATATATATTTATATATATATATATATATATATATATATATATATATATATATATATATATATATATATAACTTAATTATATATATAATTATTATATATATACATATTATATATATATATAATTATATATATATATAATTATATATATATATTATATATAATTATTATATATATATATATATATATATATATATATATATATATATATATATATATATATATATATATATATTAACTTAATCATATATTAACTTAACTAAACTTTAAATAAAAGAGATTACCTCTTTTAGAAACAGTCACGAGTTAAATTCATGGACAAAATTCAAATGGATAGAGATGTCAACTTAATAATCAATAATAAAAAAAATTTTAAAAACATAAAAAAGATTATTAGAAGTAAACTTATATTTTAAAATAAAATTTTATTCTTTTAATGTACGTTCTATGAATATTTTTCTAATCGACTATTTCATAGAAAATCCCCAAAATTTAAAAACAATTTAAATCACTAACAAACATCAAATTAAATTCTTTGTAGACAGTTTAGACATTCAAATTTATATCAAACATTATAATCTTTATGAACTCCCAAAATAACATTTTCACAGTAAAACAAAATGACAGCATCTTTTTCGAGCCTGTTTTTTCCAAAGAAAATTATTTATTTATATTTATTTTTATTTATTATTTTTTTTACATTTACTGATATTAGTGACCGGTTCACACTCCTCCCTCGTCTTTTGAACTGGCGTTGAGACTTATCCGTTGTTTCCTGTTCAGGAGTTGGTTTCCGGTTCCTGCTAAAGTCTGCTTCATCTCTATACTCCTAACTTCTGCAACTGAACTCTGAAATTTTATCCACTATGTATTTAATTTTATTTTCGCTCTCCTCCACCAATAGAGGTAGATAGGTTCAACTGTCGTCCGGTTCACAGTTTTCCCTGGTTTTCTGAACAGGAGTAGGAGTTTGTCCCTTGTTTTTTTTGTTTTTTTTAAGATTGTGTTTCCAGTTCCTTCTAAAGTCTGCTTCTGCTCTATATTCCTAACGCTTCTTCTTTTCTTCATTAATATAAGTCCAAACGGTAACCCACTATCTTGAGTGGCTCTTGGGCTTGCTTTTGAATGAACATTAGTAAAAAAAAAAAAAGAATCAACAAAATTGAAGGGCATTATAAAAGCATATCCCACTATTCATATATGAATTATACACAAAGTGTTACGGCGCATGCTACAGGAAAACATTTACGATACTCCGAAGAAAATAGTTTTTTTTACTGAACATTTATTAACTATAGCGGAATAAATTACGATACAAAAAAGGCAATACTTCTTTTACTAAAGATTTATTATCGAAAAAAATTTTCTAGGAAAATAAAGCAAAAAAAAAATTAAACACTTTCATCGTAATTATTCGGTTTAACGCTTCGCTATTTTGCGAAGACATTTTGACGGTGGAGTAATGGTTAGCAGCTCGGATTGAGGGATCGGAGAACCGAGTTTGAATTCCAGTTGAATACATTACATTCACTTACGTGATAATACCCTTGGGAAAGTTATGAATCCTCTTCTTCTCCCCACCCAGCTATGGGTAAATAGCAGGACAGACTGGGTTCTATAGCCTTGTATGGCAACTGGTCTACTGCAGAAAAAAAGGGAAACCTACTGCGGGAGACAGATACATGATCGCCTAAGCGTATATCCCGCATAGCACGTAACTGACTGACTAGACTGGCGTGGAGATCTCACCAATTTAGAGATGAGCTGGCTAGATATAACTGTAAATTTTATACTGTTTCTTCTCTCGCACTTCTCGTTTGTGGATCTCCCTTCCGGCTCCATGCTTTCCAGCCAATTTTAATCTGCAAAAATTTAAATACAATGTCAATTGCTATCTACTGTCCTCCTGATTACTCTTTCCTCTTCTTGCTCCTTATTAATGTTTCTGTTCCTAATTCTTCCACGCCCTTTAACCGACTTGTGCCTTAGTGGTTTTAATGCTTTGCATGTGGTGATATCGATTCAATCAGAAAATAGTAAGTTTTATTTAAAATGAACTGTATTATCATAACCCAAAGTATGTACCTCATATCGTATGACAGCCTGCATTATGTACCGGCAATTCTGACAGAAACGCTGTCATTGGAACGGCAATACCTCAGCGATGTAAACACTTGCGAAACGAAAATGAATGCTAATTTGAGATAGGAAAAAATCTATTAATTTCTATAAGGTATATATTGATTTTAAGTAGCAGAGTGGATGACGTTTTTCTCTACATGAAACGACAAAAGCGAAGAAACTTGGGCTACGTATGAGGCAGGCCCATGGTAAAGGAACTCCTGTAGTCAGGCACAAATAAAAACAAAATAGCAGTATCTAAATCTTTGCATAGCATATCTTACGGTAAATGTTTTTTCTCACCATTTTGGAGTAGAATTCCTGAGTTGTCCTCCCAGGCCAATTGCCTTCCAAACCCGGTCTGTCCTGCTATTTTACCCATAGCTGCGGGTAGAAGAAGAGGATTCACACCTTTCCCAAGGGTATTAGCAAGTAAGTGAATGTAATGGATTCGACTGGAATTCTAACCCTGACATAAATATTTTCATTGAAAAATGCAATACCTAGCGACGTAAACGCGAAACGAAGATGACTGCAAATTTGACATAGGAAAAATCTACCAATTCTCCATTTATATGAGGTACATGTTGATTTTAAGTGGTCTACAGAGTAGATGATGTTTTGCAAAAATAATGACGTAATAATGTCGTTCTTTGACGTTAAAAAATAAGTCAAAAAACGACATTATTACGTCATTATTTTTGCACCAACCTAATAGCATCAAAAGGGAAGAAACTTAGGCTACGTAGGAGACAGGTCCTGGGTAAAGGAGCTACCATAGTCAGGCATTAATTAAAACAAAAGTACTGTATCTAAATCTTAGTTTCATTTTACAGTTTTTCTTCTTATCATTTTGGTGCAGCTTTGCACAAAAAAGAATGAATAGCCTTTGCTTGCTATAAAATATGTCCTGGATGATGCTCAGTACTGTAATATTTGACTACGATAGGCCCACTAGTATTGGATAGAAACCGGGGTCAAACTATAAAATTTCGCTAGAAACAAGGAAAAGAGTACTAAATTGCTACGTGATATCAGTCCTCCTGTATGACAGTGAGTGCTGGACGGTCTCCTCAGAGATGAAAAAGAGACTCGAAGCAACAAAAAATGTGGCTCTGCAGAAGAATGATGAGGATACCTAGGACCGAACATCTGAGCCACGGCGAAGTCTTGGAGAAAATGAAAAGAAAAAGGAAACTAATGCATAACATCAGGTAGAAACAGTTGAAGTTTCTCGGGGACATAATGAGGAAAGAGGGCTTGGAAAATCTGATACTCGCGTGGCAGATAAAGGACAAGAGAGACAGAGTAAAACAACGCATATTTAGTGAGCTTGAGTAAATAGATGGCGGAACAGAGTTTAGGCGAAATGACAGAAAGACAGCATTTTTTATGGTCTACAAGTGACAGGAAATCGTGAAGAGCCTTGATCGCCTACGTCCTGAAGAGACACGGTACATAAAGAAGAAAATATGAAAACAAATCAGGTTAATCAGAAATTGTACCATACTTGAATTAGGCTTATAGAGGAGTATATACAGTGTGTATGTATATGTATAATATATTCAAAAGGAAAGAGAAAAAATGCAGAAGAAAGATGGCTACAACGGAAGTTGAAGGAAGTGGTATCTGCTCAGACTGTAACAGAAAAAAAGCATATAAAATTTATATATATATATATATATATATATATGTGTGTGTGTGTGTGTGTGTGTATAAATAAAAGAACAGTAAGATATATAATACGGTGTTCTTATAGATATTTTTAAATAGTGCTCAATGTAAATTTACAGAGCATTAATATTATAAATTAATAGACTCAAAATATGGTTTTTCGCTACACAGTTCCAACCATGTTTCAAAAATGGAAGCTAAAAGCCCCGAATTTAATTTTGTAATTAAATTAAAGACATTAGTTCCATTTCATCCTCAGGCAAATTTTGAAGTAAAATTCGCTTGAGGATGAAATGGAACTAATGTCTTTAATTTAATTACAAAATTAAATTCAGGGCTTTTAGCTTCCATTTTTGAAACATGGTTGGAACTGTGTAGCGAAAAACCATATTTTTAGTCTATTAATTTATAATATATATATATATATATATATATATATATATATATATATATATATAATAGCTAGGCCACTCGTATTTGAGGATACCTGTCTACTAGGGCGGCTATCAAATACCTATTGTAGACACTCGCTCAGGCATATTTGTGTTTATTCAACACGCACAGAGACCACCTGTGGTTCATACTGCAACTATGCTGAGCAAACTTTAGTTACAGTTTCTGGGAAAGAGTGTGTTATCTAGCGTGATCAACAATTGGAACAAGGCCAGAACAGTCAGTACCTCGGTCACGATGACTTGTTACTTCATGCTAGCAAATTTCACTACAAGGCTTAGGTATGATTTTCAGGCACTTTCCAAAGCTGGGATCGTCTCCCTCTCTCGTGGTGAGATTCGAACACAACTTCCCGAGTATCATGGTCAGAAAGCGAATATATCTATCTATCTCAGTCTATTCGTTATATATATATATATATAAATATATATATATATATATATATATATATATATATATATATATATATAACGAATAGACTGAGATAGATAGATAGATAGATAGATAGGTAGATAGATAGATAGATAGATATGGTTATCATTACAAAGTCAATGTGCAGTTTTAAAATTTCATAACGTCAGTTCTATACATGCTAAAATCTATTTGCAAATCGCATTGGTAAGTGTGATTAGTTTTTTTTTTTTTTTATTTATGGTTTAAATATAAAATCTTTGTTGTTATTGACCATTAATTATTTCCTTATTTCATTTTCACAATTCTGATTGGCTTATACCGTCAATAGAAGATAAAGAACGCCATATCCTGCTATATAAATTGTTTTATGACCGGTCTGACGCGATTAAAAGTGATAGAATATAGCATTTCCTGAAATAACCGATAGAAGATAATGCTTCAGCAATATAGGAAATTGTCATGGTATGAAATTAAAGCCGACATTACTTCAAGAACAGAGTTATTTTATAGGATCATTATAAAGTCTCTGTGACGTTTTGATTTTCATAACTATACATAATAAAAAACTATTTGTAAAGAGCATTAATATGATTCATTTATTTCATTATAAAGGGAGTTCCAATAACTTGGAACGATTTTAAATGTGAATTAAGTTTATGCGTCTCATGACTTTTTGCTTTTTCTTTAAGATTTGACGGACATTTGGGCGATATTATTTTTAACACTTAATTGCCATGATTTAAATAACATGCTCCAATGTTTAATGAAATATGTTTTTTTAGAAATATGTTATTATTAACGGATAAATTTCTTATCCGTTAATAATAACACATTTCAAAAAGAACATATTTCGATTAACATTTAATCTTTTGTGTCCCGTTACTAGCTGGATTTACTAAAAAAAAAAATTAATTTCCATGCCTGAAGATGGTTGTAAGTACAGCTGAAAGTACTAGCAAAATAAAAAAAAGACCTTATACAACTTGAAGTTATTAAAAACAAGGATCATAACATTCATTGAGACGTTCGTGGGTTAATGTAACTTTAATAAATTTGTTTGCGAAGATGTGTTTCGCCATTTATGTCATTAATTTTACTAATCTACTTTTTGTATGAATGATTCATGTAATATAAATTGAACTGCACCACATATTTGATTTAAAAAGAACTGATCCGACGTGCAAATTTTCGGTATAAAAACAGAGACATTACTCCATTTATTGAACAATTTAGTTCATGCCACATCGACTTAAAAACTCCTATAACAAAAAATTCTCACATTGCCATATTAGTAAAAAACGCACTCTCTTAAATTTTCAAAAAAATTCAACCTTCTTATCCGTTGATAATAACACATTTCTAAAAAAAAAAAAAAAAAAAAAACATATTTCGATTAACAGTTAATCTTTTGTGTCTCGCTACTACCTGGATTTACTAAAAAACAAAATTAATTTCCATGCCTGAGGATGGCTGTAAGTAAAGCTGAAAGTACTAGCAAAATAAAAAAAGACCTTATACAACTTGAAGTTATTAAAAACAAGGATCATAACATTCATCGAGACGTTCGTGGGTTAATGTAACTTTAATAAATTTGTTTGCAAAGATGTGTTTCGCCATTTATATCATTAACTTTACTCATCTACTTTTTTTATGAATGATTCATGCAATATAAATTGAACTGCACCACATATTTGATATATATATATATATATATATATATATATATATATATATATATATATATGTAGTAATCCGTTGGTACAATCCTGCGAGTACTTAACACAATATAGAATTTGAAATATGGCAAAACTGACTCACAAAAGTAGAACACTCCCCCAGACTTTGAACTCTGATATATCAACGAGTTTAATACAAATAATTCCGAATTATCTCCCTTTTATTTTATCTCTTGATTGTTTTTTCATGTTTTCTTTAATTTCCTTGAATTCCCATCGAATTCAATTTCTCCTACCCTCCATAATATGATTCCAGTAACGGTGAATTCTTTGCCCTATACCCTCCCAATAAGTCCCCTATTACATACTTTCTCCCTTTCTTTCTCCAAATAAACAATACACTACAAACTGATACCATAAATAGTTGTAAAAATCCTGCGAATTTTAAAATTAAAATTCGCAGGTGAAAATGGTTATTTATTAAAGGTAACTTAATTCCAATTGTAATATATATATATATATATATATATATATATATATATATATATATATATATATATATATATATATATATATATATAAAAGGGGATCCAATTCATCAGACCTACAAATTCAAAAACTTTTGAATTTGTAGATCTGATGAATTGGATCGTATTTACGATTCCAATGGAATAAATTATGATCATAGAATATTAGTGTTTAAGCCTTTTTATTATATCCTTACTTTGTCCTGGACATTGAGTTCTACCTGGATTCTATCCTCTCGGAATTTTTTATTCAAAAAATATACATGTGTGTATATGCACCTGTGGATTTTGCATATATATGTATATTTACCACTAATATTATCTCTCTCTCTCTCTCTCTCTCTATATATATATATATATATATATATATATATATATAATACTCACTAGAGAGGGAAGAGGAAAAGTCTCTCTTAAATTCTAGCGAGAATGTTGGATCTACGTTTAGTGAGGTTGGTGGGGGTCCGACAACCCACTGGCTGACATTAACAGACAAGCTCGGAGTTGAAAATTTAATGTTACATATGGGAGATTGTCGTGGATGTGTTTTTTGTTTTTGTTTTTTACAACGATAATATTACATAGCGATTTATTTAATGTTGAAACTTGACTAATGCATGGAATAATAATGCAACACAAAATGTACTTAGAACAAAATGTATTGAAACAAGAAAGTGTACACAATATTTACATATAGTCTTTTGTCTATTCCTGGAAAGACCGTTCCTGGAGAATGTGTTGACTGAGTCGCAGTCGGGCAGAGTCTCTGGTTGAATCTCTTGATTCCTCCCCTCTCTTCCCGGTACCAACCATATTTATATGGTCGGTACCCCACTATGCAAATTAGGTGGATCCTACCACAACATTTAGCATAGCTTAGATGTGGCACATGGCCGAAATTATGGAGCACCTAGTGAGAATCGAACTTACGGTTCAGTCGTAATTAATCTAGCAAGGCAAGCTTGCAAATCGTTATACTACGTCGAAGTGCTCAAATAATTTACTAAGCGTAGTCCAGATGAGACCCCTTGGTGAGGATCGAACCCACCATTCAGTCGTAATTTAGCTACCAATGCAATCTAGCCAACCATTACGCTGTGTCGAAGTTCTCAAACGATTTAGTAAGCATAGCTTAGATGAGGACTCAAGGCCGAAAGTATGGATCACCTAACGTTATCGTTTAATCTGTTCGAACTCTCTAGTCAGTCGTAATCGATCCTACGAGACAAGCTTGCTAACCATTACACCACGGAGAACTGCCCAAAAAATAACGTTACATAGCCACACAACATCGTAGACTCCCTGCTAAGTTGAGTAGCTACTGTTATTCACAAGTATTCACATTATTAGCTCATTATAATTTGGGGACACTTCAGATTCTATACGAATAATATTAGACTAATCAAATTTTCGTATAGTTGAGATTAACATTTCTCTCACATCAGAAATTAATTGCTTTACAACGGCACACAAGCCTATATGACGAATGATCGATCAATGTGAAGTGCTGATAACACAAACACATATAAAAATCATTTACAATTGCAGCGGGCAGACATACACAGATATGTACACTATCTCAGATTTTATTAAGCATGTCAATGTTTTCACAATAAAATTTCTATAAACCTGGTCTGGTGCTTCTGCTATGTATTTTAGAGGCACAATAAAATCCAATGAAGAATCTGCAATATTAACAGTCCTGAGCAGACATATCGGCTTCAGTCTCTTTCCCATCGACACAGCGTAACTTCCATGTGCATTTTCTATAAATATTTTCCTTGTAATTGTTCTGATAAGTTTTCCTCTTTGGCACTTCGACATTACGAATTTAAGTGCAGTACTAGATTGGCAGATAGGTCTCATCCTTTTACAGCTTAAATTACAAGATATAACCGTAAATTCTATGCTAACAGTTTCATCTCGCAATTCTCGCTTGTGGAACTCTGTTCTGGCTTCTTGCTTTCCAAGCAACTTCGATTTTCAAAAATTCAGATGCAGTGTCAGTCGCCATCTTTTGTCTTCTTAATTCCTGTTCTTTTTTGTTCGCTCTCCTTAACATTTTTTTCAGATCTTTTACACTAAGCAACCCTTTGTGTCTTAGTAGCTGTGTCATTTTGTTTGAGGGTGAAATCATAAAATAAAAAACAGATGTTCGCAAAATCTTCCAGGATATGTCTACATGATAAATATACAATGTAAATTTTAGCTTATAATAATTGTTTTTATTTTAAATATTAACAATAAAATAATTGGGGGGGGGTGATATTTTATGATGCAACTCGAGTGTTCTTCATCATTCTTAAATAAATATATCTAATAGCATACAAGGGTGGGCGGAAAACTTGCATAGGCTGACTATGAAGGAGTGATACTAAAGCTGGAAAATCTTCTTTCTTTTTATGTGCCGTGTCCTTTCAGGACGTAGGGTCTCCACTTCCCTCTATCCCTTGCAGCTCTCAACAGGTCCCTTCCCTCTTCTTCCTCCCCCAGACCGCATTCTGTCATCCACTTGCTTAAGTCGCCAGATATGTCACGCGTTGTTTTCCCTTGTCCCTCTTTTCCTCTATTCGACCCATGAGTATCAGATTCTTCAGGCCCTCCTTCCTCATTATGTGTCCCAGAAACTTCATCGGCCCCTTTCTGATGTTAAGTATAAGCCTCCTCCTTGGTTGCATCCTCTCTAAGATCTCATCGTTGCTTACATGCTCCGTCCATGATATCCTTAGCATCCTTCTGTAGAACCACAACTCCGTCGCCTCGAGTCTCTCCTCCATCTTTGAGAAAATCGTCCAACATTCGCTACCGTAAAGAAGGACAGATGTCACATAACAGCTCTGTATTCTTTTCTTTGCTGCCAAAGAAATCCTCCTGTTTTGCAATACTCTGCCCAGCTTTTGGCATGCGTCCTTGGCCATCCCAAAACGTCTACGGATCTCAGTGTCGCACTTACCGTCCTCTGTCAAGACGCTTCCCAGGTATTCAAACTCCCGTGACTACTTGATATGCATTGGTTTCCCCTCATTTTTAAAAATAATTACTTTCCAGTTAAAATGACATCTGACTGTTCAAAGACGACTTCAGAAGTGAATAGTAGCGACTTCTCTTGAAAATACACTTGGCATCGTCGATTTTATCAAGTACCTGCAAGAAAAGGGTTTAGCCCACAAGTTCTCAAAGTTCTCCAACACACAAGTCCTTGTTTCTTTGGGATGCAAAAAGCATGGTTATTTATTCAAAAGGGTTCACACCATCAATAGAGAGAATTATGCCAACTGAGGCAATTACGAGATGCTATCAAGAGCAAACACACATAAAAACTGGCGAAAGGGGTCTTCTTTTATAAGAAAAGTGCTCAAGTCCTTGGTCTCAATGATTTTGAGCTGTTAGATTCCTCTCTGTATTCTGATTTGGACCTCTCTGACTATCATCTGTTCTCCAACATGAAAAACACTTGGCTGGGAACCAGTATCGCATTGATAATGACGTAATATCTGCTATTGAAGAATTTTTCGTTACCAGCAGGATGAAAACTTCCGCACCAACGGGCACAAGCACTGCAACACCGACGGAAAAAGAATGTGGACCGCAAGGGGGACAATGTTGAAAAATAAGCCTCATTTTGTCACATTCTATGAGAGTATCTTGGTCAGCCTGTGAACTTTCCAGCCAACCCACGTAGATAATTGATTTTTTTACTAAATTTCACCCAATATAAGACTCAAGAGCCACTCAAGTTAGAGGGTTACGGAATGAGGATATGGCGGATAGATAAAAATTGAACCGGTACTTGAAATAATTAAGATTAGAGAGTCCAGGGAAGCACCTACGCGGGAGTCTGTCCCAGAAAGTAACGATTCTTCAAAAGAAGCTTTCTGGGTGAAACAACCTTCTCACTACTGGAATATTAAAAGAATGAGATGGATCAAGCGTGTTCAAGTGGCTGCAAAGGTCTGAGCCGGTGGAACTAGCTCTCTAAAAATATACCATGTAAGTAATGACAGGGTATCTATAGGCTTGTGACGTTGCGTCTTTAGGGAAAGGGGCTGTAGAGTAGAAAATAAGTTAACCCCACTCACCAAGGCCACATGAAAGATTTCGAACTCTGCCAAATCTGAACTGTTATTGAACGGGGAACACTAGCTCGGGTTTTGAAATTCTGATATATATATATATATATATATATATATATATATATAGAGAGAGAGAGAGAGAGGGAGAGAGAGAGAGACACAGACAGAGAGAGAGAGACAGAGACAGACATATATATATATATATATATATATATATATATATATATATATATATATAAGATTTCGAACTCTGACAAAGCTGAAAGTGTCAATGAATGGCCAACTCTAACTCGAATATTGAAATTCTGAAATATATATATATATATATATATATATATATATAGAGAGAGAGAGAGAGAGAGAGAGAGAGAGTGAGACATCATGATATCAAATCAATAAGTATTAAGGATAATCCAAATAGGTCTTTTTAATATAAAATATTAACAAGCTAGATCTATGAAGAGAGCTCAATGTATCAAAATACTATAACCTCTTCCCTTATATATATATATATATATATATATATATATATATATATATATATATATATATATATATATATGTATCCGAACACTTGCTGGCACATTTACCTATATTTATCCATTTGATTATATATATATATATATATATATATATATATATATATAGAGAGAGAGAGAGAGAGAGAGAGAGGGGGAGAGAGAGAGATTCCCATTGCTTGTAATAAAGAGATAAGCTCAAAATAGAAGCCAGATATTGTAAAGTCGTTCGGCGTTGAGAACTCATCTATGGAAACTGCAAAAGAATTGAATAGAATGATAGAACAAGCAAGAGTAAACAGAGATATTGGTATGGTAAAACCCAATAAAAGTTACATTCCAGAATGTCGTAACAAAAAAAAAAAGGATTTCTTTTTTAAATTACAAAGTTAATAAACAAGAAAAATTGATTAACCGGAGGATAAAAGAACATTTACAAGAACCTCTTCCATGGTTTATAAGAAAAAGAAAACATGATATAATATTGATTGTTGGGAATGTAACACTGAACATCGCGAGAAAGTTCGAGAAAGAACACAGAAAAGTAAAAAAAGGAAATTGAATTGAGTGCATTAACAAAAAAAAAAAAAGAAAACGGCGGCATTTAAGAATGTCACCAAAAGATATTTGAGAAACTTTAAATGTTTAATAAACAAGAAAAATCGATGAACCAGTGACAATATGTTTTTGGATGGTGTTGCAAATAAAAACAGACAGAAAAGATGCAGAATATTAAGAAAATTGGCTAAAACCATGAATGCAACCAAGCTATGAAACTGAGATAGGGATCGAAAAGAGAACTATGTAAGTAGGGCAAAAAGTACGGTTTTCTTAACTGTAAGTTTTTGCTATGAATGAAAAGCTACATTCGGCGAACCTGACAGCTGGACTACAGTTTGGTGTCTTCATGTAAATATTCAGTCAAGTGACTGTGAAGAAAACAGAATAATGTGGAATAGAAGGTTTTTATTAGGTTGGTTCAAAAATAATATCGTTTTTTGACGTTAAAAAATACGTCAAAAAACGATATTATTTTTGCACCAACCTAATATTTAGTACTGGAGATATTAACATTATAGAGCCCTTAAAGGCTTGATGGTGATACTGATAAGATTATTATAGTGAATTATTTTTCTTGGACAGGGAACTTTTTGAATGATATATGATCACAACCAAGAATCTTTTAGTGAAAGATTATGTCATACACGACAACACTTCTTACTACACCCAACAGCAAGGCATCTGATCAAGAGGTTGAACGATTTGAGGAGAGTGGATCTCCCTCTTAATTGTCGTTGCTTTCAGGTTCTCCTTGACCCGGGCTAGTAGGGTCCCAGCTATGGGCAAATAGGGAATCCCCAAACAAAAACAACATACTATGAAATTATAAAAATACATTTTTTTATATAAAAAAAAATGCATATTAATATAAAAACTGTATGTTTATATAAAAGAAATTTCCAGCGATGTCATAGTAAAGTGATATAAAGATTTTCTAAACGTAGCTTAGATGTGGCACAAGGCCGAAAGTAAGGGACACCCAGTAAGGATCGAACTCACTACCCAATTGTAATTATTCTAGCGAGACAAGCTTGCTAACCATTACACATCCTCGAGGTACCCAAAAGCATGAAATGACCAACAATATGTTTTTAAAGCAAAATGACCCGCTATACATTTCGTAGTAGAGTTACTGACAATACCTTTCATCTGTAGTTGAAGTCGTGTTCAAAATATTTAGATTTCGGCTTTAAATAACCCATAGATGTGTTGATATGCCGCTAAACAATATCAGTCAATAACGCTTCTTAACTTTCCGCAAGGTTCACTATTGCTTAACTTGCAAAAAGAAAGTTTCAAAAACGCCAAATTAATGGAAACAGTTACCCATCTTGGTACTAGACTATGTTCAACGTTGCTTAACTTCGGTCATCGTACCAGAATCGGTGTTTCAACGTGATATGGCCGGAAGCCACTACTGCTAGAAAAGAAAGAAAAAAAGAAATGGTCTAAAAAAGAGAGAGGGCAGAGAATAAAGATAAAAAAATAATATATAAAGTAAATAATAATGGCGTCAGTAAAGCAAAGATTTGGTTTGAATGTACGCATCCGTCAATGTATGGAGTTTACTAAGTTCTATAATGCTCGTATCAATTCGTAGTTCGGGTTAATAATATTGCAAAGGAAAACAAGATTAGTGAAAGAACTGTTTAAGTCAGGTCAGTTTTGGAACCCGGGTATTGTACCCAGTTTGTTAGTTGGGATTTTGACACGATAAATTATGACATGAAATATTTTTATTCAAAATCATTACTGTTTTTTGAGGAAATGCGTTTAAAGATTAAGTTTAGGTTCAAACTCCTGATGTTAGAATTTCATTCCGGTGATCAGTGAAGGCCTTATAGCACAGCGTTTTAAAATTTATAATTTACTGAAGCTTTACAAATTGTATATGAACAAGATGCATGATTACGAAATTATTGTGCTATCAAATAAGACCTTTTATTTCAAAGGGAAATTATACCGAAAAATTAAGCTATATTATGACGTAATATTGTGATGTCGTCCCCTGGTCGCAGCGCCAACCGTGTCGTTCTATCACAGTCTACCATGACACCAACTGTGACGTCCTACTTTGATTCCCAGTCTGCCTACCCACGTTGTGAATTGATCTAGGCAGAGGAAATCAATCAGTCGTTGGGGCCGTACTGCAAACCGAGTTCAACGGGGGTGATACCACACAAATATGCATAAAAGGCAATAAAATGAAAACTCAAAAGTTCAAAGTACCAAAGAGAAAGGTAACAAACTTTATGTCTAGTTGTTCGATACATAGGACTGCATCTATCTCCCGACCCGTTCTATGGATTGTGACACGTCGTTTTCCGCTAGGCAAGTTTTAACACTTCAAGTCGTCTGCTCTCTAAGAAATTGGTGTTTCGGTGGGTCTTTGGACGAAAGTCAAAAGAAAAACTTATTTCGGTGATCTGGATCTAAGTCGCTCTTCAAAATAATTGGTCTTGGTTTGAAGATGGGTCCGGAATGTGCGTGAATCCTGGTCAGCTATCTGCGAGGCTTGCCTCAACCGAAGACTGACTCTGGGAACTGCTGGGACTCGACTCATTTCTGCTCGTTGTGGCTTCGTTTATATGGGCGCCGGCCAAAACCGGGGTGAGTTTGTCGGCGCCGGGGGCTTCCTCGATAATTCTAAATACATATCCACCTCTCTGGTTAGGAATTTCGACATTTTTCCATTTTTGGGAACCTTTCCTCACTCCCACCTTCTCATCATACTTCAGAGGGGCGTGAACTGCCCTCCCCACATCTTCGTGGCAACCTCTCTTACTCATCCTCCAGATGGGCGGCAACAGCCTCTTTCGTCCATCACGTGATCACCACTCGACCAATGATGTCTTAGTCGGGCGTGGACGAATCTGCGGCTTTGTTTCAGGAAGAAAAAAATATATCTCGCTTAAAAAAAAAAAAAATTATCTCTTCTCTTTCCCTTTTCTTCCCCTCAATGGTTTATCATTTCTCCAGCCGCGAACGGGACAATATGACAATGGCGGTCATAACTCTTGTTCTACACGTGGTTTACGTCAGGTATTTTATCGCTAATTATCAGAATGTGTGGTCTTCTTAACACGGTCTCAAAAAGAAACATCTCCAAAGTTCCAGTCAGTCTGTCGCCTCGAAGAAAGAAAAATAAACACATTCATTTTCCTTCGGTACAAATTCCTGATAACAAAATTTTATTATCGCAGGCCAAGGATGTTCCGTCGGACGCTCGTGAGTGGTTTTTAATTTTTTCATATCTGTCCAAGTCCTTTTAGTTGCCTGTTTTTCGTCACTTAACGAAATAACATTTTCATTTGAATTTTTTTTCTTTGGCCAGCCGGTCTGTAGTTGATAATAAGATGTCTTCCCGTACCAATAGTTTGTTTTGATATCCTTAGATAACACAGCCGATGCCAAAACATATCTGATTCTTTCCTTCTTTCCCTTTCTTTTTACTCAGAATTTCCCTGACATTGTAATGACACTCTTTCGCCATTTGTCACTTATCAAAATATCTTTTTATCCATTGTCTCTTAGCTCTGTGTGTGTTCTTGCTTATCACTCACGATTCGGTTCTTAGCCTCTCCTTTTCTTCTTTTCTTTCTTTTCCCTTTCTGCCTCGTTAAATGGTGCCACAATCCTCCCCTAACCGGTTTGTCATTTACCCGTAAATGACACCTAAACCCAAATACACCATTTAACATGCATCATGCATTTGCCCCATGCAATTCTATACTACTTTCCTACATGCAACGTAATGTTCTCTTTCAAGTTCTTCTGTTCTACATGCAATGTAATGTTCTTTTTCATCTTCTTCTGTTCTACATGCAATGTAATGTTCTTTTTCATCTTCTTCTGTTCTACATGCAATGTAATGTTTTTTTTATCTTCTTCTGTTCTACATTCATGTAATGTTCTTTTTCTTCTTCTGTTTTACATGCAAGTGTAATGTTCTTTTTCATCTTCTTCTGTTCTACATGCAATGTAATGTGCTTTTTCTTCTTCCGTTTTACATGCAAGTGTAATGTTCTTTTTCAAGTTCTTCTATTCTATATGTAATGACATGTGTGCGTGTGCCTGTGGGTGCAGATGTGGTTACTATGGCTTGTTCTTCTTGGTCAATGTTTTCGTCTCCGCTGTGGGAGGTTTTTCCGCCGCACGTGGCGGTCTCATGCCATCCTCCTCCGCTGGTCTTCCTGCAATTTCTTCGCCGATTCTGTATGAGTAAGGAACACTGCTCGGCATCTCCCTCTCGAGTTGCTGCATGCGCATTGGATTGTTGTTCGTTAATCTCCTCTTACTCTTAATCTTCCATACTACTATACCCCCGATGGCTATAAATATGAATGTACCCATCACTATTGACCAACTTATCGCGATCTGCTCATCGCCTTCCCAAGCCATACATTCATTTTCCAACGCACTTAACTTGTCCCTAAATTGATCCATATCGATCTTTTCTATCGGCTCCATTAGTTCTGGCATTTTATTCAAGGTAACATTGGAGAATCCCTTCACTATTTGCTCCCATAATTCTGTACAATTGACTAAGCCTCTGCCAATCATTTCTATGATTGGATCTTTCTCTTCATATCTTTCTTCTTCCTGGTGATAGGGGGGTAAGGACATAGATATCCCAAATGCCGAACATCCCATGGGTAACTTTAACAGGGATAATGGTGGCCTTACTCTTAATGTCCTTGTGGACTCTCCCCCATACACCCTAGTCAAGCTGATAGGTTTCTGTGTGGCTACTGCCCACACCCCGTCTGAAACACTGATAGCTTGTGGTAATGCCGTGTTTGCTAATACCTCTACTTGGCAAGTTCTCTTAATTCCCTCTCTCTTCCCTTCAAACAATTCTAGTATGCACATCTTGTGGTTACCAGTTATATAGATAGGGCTTAACGAGGTACAAGTCCCTAGAGCATCATCTCTACACTTTCTAGCTTCTTCAGCTGTTAGCAACATGAATTTCGTTCTCCCTGAATTTAAAGCTATGTATTCTGTTTCCACCTTGTACCTTGCTATCATTCCCAAACCTTGATCTCTTCTGGGGTAGGGAATGGGTAAATTTATAACCTGGTATATCTCGAATATACTCTCTCTATCTAACAACGGAACAGATATCACAGCCAATAGTCGTCTATTTTCCAACAAGGTCGCACATCCCAGTGCATTATAATATTTCCACAATTCTTTGGTGGGGTCCACTGGCAGCCTTAAATGGTGGGGTAACTCGGCCTGTATTCCGAGTAGCACTTCCCATAGGCGACCCGGGTTTACTATGCTTGGGGAGAGGTGTCCCAATGACAGCATGTCTAATTGCGCTCTCACGTGTTCCAGCAAGGTCGTCAACGACTGACTAGTTTGTCGTACCTTATTCGTAATTGTCATCAGTTGGAAATATTTTTGCATGAATCCGCTCATTTCTTGTAATTCGATCATTACAGTTTCTGTATCATTAATTACCTCTTGTCTCAACCCTGCCAGGTTATCTATTAACCAATTGATTCTGGCTCTGTTTTTGGCCACCTCTAACCTTGTCATATTTAATATTGTCACACTCTCCCTTGCCACTTGAGCAAGCGTCCTCTGGTTTACTTCCACTTCTCCCAGTTTCCTTCTTATGAATTTAACGTCACCTTCAGTCACTGTTCCAAACAGGACATTTAACGCTTTTTCTATAATCGGAACTACTGATCTCTTTTCCCGCGTCTGCAGTAACTCTATTCCTTTCAGGTAATTTTGCATGTCCCTCCATTGAGCCTTTATCATAGTGGCCTCTGATTCTAGGGAGTGTAGTAAACTAAGATACCCTTTTTCCTTGGGATAATCTTGCCCTACCTTCAACCGGGCTGCATCCAGCTGCGTTAGCTCATTTCTTAACTTATTTAGTAGCGACTCGTATGGTTTCAAATCTATCACGAATGTGATCAACCATTTAGACCTGGTTATTATTACTTCACTCGTCTTTTTAAAAATGGTGTTTCGGCTGTGCTTCCCAGCTTCCGCCATCGTCACCATCGGTGTGGCTATCACCATCATCATCATCAGCCCTTTCATCTTGATCATTCCTGTAAGGTAACAAAATTCTCTTGTTGTTATTCTTCACAACCATTCAGTCTTGCTCAATTCATCACTCAGTTATTCCATAGTTTCTTACTACGTTCAGCTCTTCCCTCCTCCAACTAACTCCTAGCAGACAGAATGGCCCGGACAGGTGTGCGTCGCGCTCACTCCCAAAGGTCGTACTTCATGACACCCCTGATGGCCAGTCAGCAATGCCAATAATCTTCTTCCGTCCTTCGTGAGATGCAGCCCGCGACTCCATCCCCTCCATCCACATCCACCACAGTCAGCCAGCAGGTTTTTTTTTTTGGATGAGCCAGTGTCGTTACCTGTCGACACCTAATGTTTCTATTCTGCACAGCCTTCTTTGTTCTACTGAGATTTGGGGTTCTTCACCCTTCTTGATCTCATCTTCCGAGGTGGTCCCTGCTCAACCCCTAACCTTCCCTCTGTGTTTAATTCCCGTCCAGGAGGTGTTTTGACCTCTTCTTCCTCCCCTGATTCTTCCTTCTGTTTAGAGTCCTCGCCTTGGACGTCTTTAATACCTCTTTAATACTCTATGTCTAGATCTCTCCTGTTCCTTAGCTTTTCCTTGAGCTGGGAAAGGGGTATTTGATCTTCTTCCTCCCACTCGCTGGGCCCGTCGTCCTGTTCAGGGTGCCTCCTTTTAGAGCCCTTGGCTGCTTGATTGGATCTCCTCGTCTTTCTCTTCCTTTCCTTTGGACATGGGGGTGCGATGGCGACCTCGCAGGGTCTTCTCTGCACCGATTCAGTCGACGACTGAACACCGCTGATATCCGCCGAGGGTTCCAATCCCGTCACTCGGATCGCTTCGTCTATCTGGCCAAGTCGATCTGCCTCCTCATTTTCTTCGGAATCTTCCTCCGTCTCCATTTCTTCCGGCTCAACCAGAGTTACCTTCCTTGTCCTTGTCTTCTTAGGCCTCGGCTCGCTCATTTCCAGGTTAGCTATTTCAGCCTTCTTTAGATCATTGGCACGGACCCTCCTTGCTCGTCCTGCCACTTGATCCCATATTACATATGATACTAGACCCGTCTGCTCTACTATCCGGTAGTACGGTTCCCATCTTTGGTCCAGCTTTCCTTCTCTCTGGTGGATTTTGTAGTAGACAGGGTCTCCAACCTTCAATTCTACTACCTTTCTTTCAGCATTCACTCTCTTATTTCTTTTTTTCTGGGCCCTCTTTATTCTTCTTCTGGCCTGAACAAATATTTTATGTTATTCTAGCAACAGCTGATGATGATCTTCTCCCATATACTTTCTTCGGGGCTTCAATAGGTTATCAACAGGCAGGACCACGTCTCTGCCAAACAACATAAAGTAAGGAGAAAATCTGGAGGTTTCGTTTATCGTAAACCTCACGGCCGCCAGAGCCTGTGTCAAATACAAGTCCCAGTTTCCAGTGTTCTCTCTGACCAGCTTGGCCAATACATCTCCCAAGGTTCTATGAAACCTTTCCACTTTAGCATTTTCTTGGGGGTGATATGGAGATGTTTTTACGTGCTCTATATTCAAACCTGTCAGCACTTCTCTCATTATGCTGTTTATATTCTCCGTGCCATTATCTGTTACCAACTGCACAGGGGCGCCATATCTAGGGAAGATTTCACTTATCATCAAACCGGCCACAGTTCTAGCCTTCTTGTCTGGTACTGCAAATGCCTCAGGCCAATTTGTTAGCCAATCGACAAAACTCACTATGTAGTTGTTTCCCTGCGCAGTTTCCCCATATGGTCCTGATACACCCATACTCACTTTCTCGAAGGGGAAGTTCGGCACGTCCGTCTCCTCCAATGGTGCCATTTCCTGCCTTCTGCTCTGCGACTGGCACACTACGCAGCTCCGAACATAGTTAGTGACCTCTCCGTACAATTTGGGCCAATAGTACTTTCTTCCTATTAGATCACATGTCCTATCAATTCCCATGTGACCCAACCTCTCGTGGCACTGTTCCAATAACTCTGGTCTTAAACTTTTGGGCACATACAACTTGGGCTTGACTTCTTCATCCCTGCCTGAGAGATAATACAGCCTTTCCTTTATTATGGCATACTTGGTGGTCTCTCCTGCCTTCACCTTTTCTCTCAGGGCAGCTATTTCACTGTCTGCCTGCTCCTTCTCAATTCCTTCTGTCCAGTAGGGATCGGTTATTATCTGTGTGCCCCCTTCTTCGTCCGATTCTAACATAGGGCGATCTTTTAGCTTATTAGAGTTAATTACTCCTATTCTATAGGCTTTATCATCTACTCCCTGCTCTACTTTTACAGATCTTTCTTCCAGTTGTTTCGGTATTCTTGAGAGTAAATCTGCGCACGTGTTTTCCTTCCCTGCCAAATACTCTATCTTACAGTGGTAGCCACTTAACTTAAGGGCCCACTGTTGAATCTTCTTATAGTTTGTCCACTCTGCCTGCAATAGGTACTGCAGAGGTTTGTGGTCTGTTTTTATAGTAAAGACCGCACCATTCATGTAGTAGTCCAGTTTTTGGAGAGCATACATGATAGCATATGCTTCTCTTTCTATTACTGGCCATCTCTGTTGTGTCTCTGAGAGCTTATGAGAGAGAAAGTATATCGGTACTTCCTCTGGTATGCCTGGCACTGGTCCTTCTTTATCGGGACACGGCTGGGTAAGAACTGCTCCTACACACTGCTCACTGGCATCAGTGTATAGTACCATGGGCTTGCTGAGGTCTGGGTACGTCAGCAGTGGGACGGCTGTCAACTGTTCTTTTAACGTATCAAATGCCTGTTGACAATCCTCTGTCCACTTGAACCTAGCGTATTTCTTCGTCAGGGCTACTAGTGGTATGGCAATTCTCGAAAATGCCGGGACGAAGCGTCGGTAGTAACCTATAGCTCCTATAAAACCTCTTACCTGTCTCACTGTCTTAGGTTCTGGCATTTCTCTTATTACTTTCACCATATCCATGTCGGGTTTAATACCGTCTCCGCCTTACCCACTATCTCTGCTCTACAGGATAGCTCCTTCTCTTGCGTCAGCGAAGAGAACACTTGGGCTTTCCTCTTCCTGGGCCCCCACCCTTGGGTCATCCCAGCCATAGGCGCCGGCAGCAATAAATCACCTTCATTATTCTTACGGGGTGGGGGAGTTCTGCGCTTTTCGCACCTGGGCGGGCCCGGCTGGACCTCTCCCAGTCTCCCGCGGCTGTTCCTAAGGATACAGCTTCTCTTCAAGTGCCCTGGTCTCCTACAAAACCAGCACCTTCTTGCCGGACAGTTCGCCGTAAAGTGGCCCACCTGACCACATGTCCAACATTTTGCTCTTTTTCTCTTCAACTGGGCTAACCTCTCGTTTACTCCCGGGGGCACCTGTCCTCTACCCAAGCGGCTCGCCCGACCACTGGTCCAAGCTTTTATTTCCCTTCTTTTTAACTGGGCCACCCTCCCTCTTAATTCCGGGGTGGCCCGCTGGCTTTTCCCTGGTCTTGTCTCTTGGGCTCGGCCTTCTTTGTTAATATCGGTGGGGCGCCTTTTCTCAGCCCGCACCACTTGGCCAGGTGTCCTCTCTTTCCACACCTGGTGCACCTGTCCTGTTCGAAGTCTGGGGGCAAACCCCACTTCGTCGGACATTCCACCGCACTATGGTCCTCATGCCCATAGGTCCAGCAGACCAGCCCGTATCTACCTGGCGTGGGCTTATAAAATCCATGCCTGGTTGACCATGCCTTACTATTGGGGTCTTCTTCCCACACCTTAGGCTGATCTACTTCTAGCTTGACCCTCCGATTCCACGCGGGGGGTCTTCCGCCTTTCCCCCTTTTTCCGACCTCTTGACTTAGTATCTGGTTCCTTCCACACCTTTTTACCTTTTCCCATACGCCCTGGCTCTCCTTGGCCAGCTCTATTGCCGCCGATAGTCTCACCGGCCCCCCTTTCAGCACGTCGTGACGAACACGCTCGTCACTTAGGGCCTCCACATACAGGTCTGCTAACTGGGCCTGCATGACTGCATTGTCTCTAACCACTTCTGGGAAGGCCAATGATGACAGCTTCCCCGCTCGGGCCCCCAATTCTCCAGGGGTTTCGTCCCGCAGCTGTGTCAGCTTTAAGAGGGCCCTCATGGCTTCTATAGCCGTGCCCTCGTCGGTGAATTCTTTGGTCAATAGTCCCTTTAATCTTTCCCAAGACAAGTGGGGTTGACTCTCCAAGAGCTCCTTCATAAACTCAGCGGCTTTCCCCTTTGTGGCATCATATGCCAGATACAGGGTCTCCTGATCTGTGGGTTCATATATAATTCGGCTCTTCTCCAGGATTGCCAGCCAGTTTTTGAAATCTTTCCCACTGCCGTCAAATGCTGGGACCCTCGGTCCACCCAACAACTTTCTCAGGTCAGCTGACAACCCTTGTCTAACCCCCTCTTCATCCCCCACTACTCTATCTGAATCATAGTCCGACATATTTAAAGAGAAAGACAATCTACGCAGCAACAATCGAGGTTGGGAAATCAAGCAAAGTGTCCTACCTTACAGACGATTCTGTTCTCGTTCCTCTCGGTCCCGGGTCGTTTTGAGTCCTATTCGAAATTTCTCAGCAACAGCGGTCGATCCAGGATCCTGTCCTGCTGTCACGGTACTAATTGTGGCAGTGGTTGTTCCAGGGTCCTATCCTGTGGTCACGGCACCAGTTGTGACGTCGTCCCCTGGCCGCAGCGCCAACCGTGTCGTTCTATCCCAGTCTACCACGGCACCAACTGTGACGTCCTACTTTGATTCCCAGTCTGCCTACCCACGTTGTGAATTGATCTAGGCAGAGGAAATCAATCAGTCGTCGGGGTGATACCACACAAATATGCATAAAAGGCAATAAAATGAAAACTCAAAAGTTCAAAGTACCAAAGAGAAAGGTAACAAACTTTATGTCTAGTTGTTCGATACATAGGACTGCATCTATCTCCCGACCCGTTCTATGGATTGTGACACGTCGTTTTCCGCTAGGCAAGTTTTAACACTTCAAGTTGTTTGCTCTCTAAGAAATTGGTGTTTCGGTGGGTCTTTGGACGAAAGTCAAAAGAAAAACTTATTTCGATGATCTGGATCTAAGTCGCTCTTCAAAATAATTGGTCTTGGTTTGAAGATGGGTCCGGAATGTGCGTGAATCCTGGTCAGCTATCTGCGAGGCTTGCCTCAACCGAAGACTGACTCTGGGAACTGCTGGGACTCGACTCATTTCTGCTCGTTGTGGCTTCGTTTATATGGGCGCCGACCAAAACCGGGGTGAGTTTGTCGGCGCCGGGGGGTTCCTCGATAATTCTAAATACATATCCTCCTCTCTGGTCACGAATTTCCACCTTTTTCCATTTTTGGGAACATTTCCTCACTCCCACCTTCTCATCATACTTCAGAGGTGCGTGAACTGCCCTCCCCACATCTTCGTGGCAACCTCTCTTACTCATCCTCCAGATGGGCGGCAACAGCCTCCTTCGTGCATCACGTGATCACCACTCGACCAATGATGTCTTAGTCGGGCGTGGACGAATCTGCGGCTTTGTTTCAGGAAGAAAAAAAATATCTAGCTTAAAAAAAAAACAAAAAAATTATCTCTTCTCTTTCCCTTTTCTTCCCCTCAATGGTTTATCATTTCTCCAGCCGCGAACGGGACAATATGACAATGGCGGTCATAACTCTTGTTCTACACGTGGTTTACGTCAGGTATTTTATCGCTAATTATCAGAATGTGTGGTCTTCTTAACACGGTCTCAAAAAGAAACATCTCCAAAGTTCCAGTCAGTCTGTCGCCTCGAAGAAAGAAAAATAAACACATTCATTTTCCTTCGGTACAAATTCCTGATAACAAAGTTTTATTATCGCAGGCCAAGGATGTTCCGTCGGACGCTCGTGGGTGGTTTTTAATTTTTTCATATCTGTCCAAGTCCTTTTAGTTGCCTGTTTTTCGTCACTTAACGAAATAACATTTTCATTTGAATTTTTTTTTCTTTGGCCAGCCGGTCTGTAGTTGATAATAAGATGTCTTCCCGTACCAATAGTTTGTTTTGATATCCTTAGATAACACAGCCGATGCCAAAACATATCTGATTCTTTCCTTCTTTCCCTTTCTTTTTACCCAGAATTTCCCTGTCATTGTAATGACACTCTTTCGCCATTTGTTACTTATCAAAATATCCTTTTATCCATTGTCTCTTAGCTGTGTGTGTGTTCTTGCTTATCACTCACGATTCGGTTCTTAGCCTCTCCTTTTCTTCTTTTCTTTCTTTTCCCTTTCTACCTCATTAAATGGTGCCACAATATTATGCAGTAGTTTTAACGCGATTTCAAGTAAACAATGAATTTTTTCTCATAATTTGTGCTCAGAAGTATTATGGTGTACAATTTTATCTATTTTTAATTTTTTTTTGGTTATTAATTATTATCTAACAAATAATCTAGCAAATCTTATTCATGTAATAGCCTTTCTGTAAACTCAGAATTTTTTTTAATGTTTTACGTATCAAATACAGTAAAAAAAAAAAATAGCGTATTTTTCTTGTGATAATTCATTAGAATTCCGGTTTGAGCATATTGTTCATAGAATATATCTAATAAAACAGATATCAGCACTGTTTTGGATTTATTTTTGAAATTGTAAAATTTTTAAGTCCGTTTGTAAAACCAGGAAATTAGTACATTTTTTCAGAGGATCTTTAGAACTAAATGCTCAAAATTTGGCTAAAGAAATTTTGGCTGTCAGTACTTATCACATCAAATCCCAGCTTTCACACCGTGTGCAATATTGGTTTTCTGAAAAAACTTAAAAATCAATCTACCTACTCTTTAATCACGTGAAAAAAACTTAAAATTACCACCAAATATAGTAGCTAATGTGACACTATTTGTGACTCACTTGTGCCACACTGGCGACTACTTTCATAGCCAATGGAAGAGTCCATGTTCAACTCTTTCGTGTAGCGAAGGTCGGTAGTCCTTCTAAAATACACTGGGGTAGCTTGCTAATCCCCGTTGTGGACGCCTGCACAGGCATATTCATATTTCTTCCACGCCTAAAGTGACAACCTGTGATTAACACTACAACTATGCTGAGCGAACTTCAGGAAGAGAGCGAATAAATTGAGGTGACCAATATTTGAACAATGCCAGTAGGGTGGAGTAATGGATAGCGACTCGGATTGAAGAATCGGAGAGCTGAGTTCGAATTCTAGTCGAATCCATTGCATTCACTTACGGGCTAATATCCTTGGGAAATACCCTTCTTCTCCGCCCCCCCCCAAACCAGCTATGGATTAACAGCAGGACAGACCGTGTTCTAGAGTCTTGAATGGCAACTGGTCTACCGCAGAAAGAAATGGCAACCTACAGCGGGAAAAAATCTGCCTCGTCAGTCATGCATCGAAAGATACATGATCGCATAAGCGTGTATCACGCATGACACATAACTGACTGACAGTATGCACGAACCTTCAGGGTGACTTTTAACTTTATTCTCACACAATAGTTTCGGCAAGCCAGTTTCATTTACCCATGGCACGGTTTTCATGTATTCCCCAAACGGTGCCGCCAACTGAGATCGTTTCTTCGAGCCGTTATTATCCAGAAGAGCTAGATCAGGTCAAAAATGGGGTACTGTTGCCGTATCTGAGTGGGGTGGGGGTGTCGCCCAGTTATCACGTCCCAAATGCGTCTACGTGTACTTGTTAAAGAAGAATTATTTTCAACCCTCCAACCTCTCTCTCTCACAGCCGGGATATGGTGAGTCTCTTACGGCTATATTGCTACTTCCATGGAAGGTGCACGGACGAACTTGGTTCTACCAGGTTTAACATTCACAGCTAGGACACGCCATGCCACTTCCATAGTAGCAAACCACCCACAATACCTCCGTATTCCATCAGTGAGAAGAAGTTCCACACGAACAGCTTCTTCCCACGAACCACTGCTCTATGGAACCGACTCTCAAGAGAATTTTTCCCCGATCAGTACAATCTTAACCTGTTCAAGTCTTGCGTTAACCATTATCTTCTTCTCTTAACGTAACCTTCTACCTCGAGTGGCCCCCGGGCCTTGTACAGGGACAACCTTATTGTTTAAAAAAAATGTCACCTCCTTGGCAAAATTGACCACGACGAGATTCGAGCCCAGGTCTCATAGCTAGAACGTTCACGATCTAACCACTCGGGCTGTCAGATTTGAGCGAAAGTGAGGCTCGAAGAAAGAATGAAATCGAATGTATATCAAGCACGCGCGTGCATGTTTGCGCGTGTACAGGTAGATTGTCACGCATGCGTGCTACTTTCTCTCTGTAGGCAAATCAAGCTGGGGCATCAATCGTGTCTGTCAAGTGAAGCCGACTCATCAGCCGCGCAGCAACAAACAAGTAATGGCGTGTTTGTGCTTTCAACCTACAATAAGATTAGGCCTGATATGGTGTAAGAGAGAAAGCCGCATCAACTAGCGGGTCTGACGCAATATTTTACGTGGGATTCTGTTGGTTCCCGTCGCAATATACTGAGAGCAGGTAGAAGTGTAGATGAAAAATGTAGAATAAATAATAATTGAGCTTATATATATATATATATATATATATATATATATATATATATATATATATATATATATATATTATAATTTTATCATATAGACAATACAATTTTACTCACTACAAAGATGCAACTTGGTTTCAGTTCATTTCAACTGCACTTCGACAGGTGAGAATCGAAAATGGTTATGAAAAATCCTGCTTGTGCTACAGTTTTTGTGTATACTATGTAACTCGTGAGCCAGTTAAAATGACTGAAGTCCCTTTATAGTCTACCAATAGAAGGTTAACCAATCAGAAGCCGCAGAACATTCTATCCGTCGTGTATAAAGGCGGCCATTTTTGTTTACCCTACCGAAGGACCAGTGCCAGCTTGTCAGGCGAAGATGACAGAAGGAAGTACTACGCTCTGCTACTTTGCTGCGATATCCACTGCTAACCTGAACTACGCTTTCCTACTGTCTCCGAAATATTCACTGCTAACCTCTGGATTCTATACTCGAAGACGACCGTCAAAATGACTAACAGCTTGTAGGCAAGCCGTATGTGAAACGTCAATTCCTTTTTTTTCCATTTGTTTGAGAAGAAAAATATCCATAAAAAAATAGATGATGGAGTGGAACAATAGTGCTTGTTGATAGCTGTTTGATGAAGAATGGATTGGGTGTTTCATGTTGACTGGTCTGTGGAAATTTTTTCCCGATAAGCACCGGTCAAAAGTTTAGGCACATCACCTCACAAGCGTCCTAAGAGTGAGAGGTAGGGGAGGAAAGATGGAGATAGGGGATAGTATTGCGTTTGAGTAGGTAAAAATTGTAGTGATAGTTCTAGTAGTATTAGGGAATGATATTTTTGGTTTACTATAAAAATTCTAGAGCTGAATTGCATGTATTTATGTTGGGGTTATCACTACTAATTCTGTAATCAATGAACGTGTTTTGTGGATTAAAATTTAGAAGTGGCGATTTCCTCTAAAAAATAAGGGATGTTAACATAACCTTTTATAATCAAATTTTGAAATATTCCTGGACCGTATAGCGTGTAGAATAAGTATGGGTGTAAAACTATTTATCTGAAAATATTACCAGTAATATATATGAAAAAAAAATTTAAGAATCATAATTTAATTAGTGGAGAGGTACATAAGAGGGTAGAAATATAGAAGGAGGTGATTTATTAGGTTGGTGCAAGACTAATGCCGTAATAATGTCGTTTTTTGACGTATTTTTAACGTCAAAAAAACGACATTATTACGTCATTATTTTTGCACCAACCTAATATAATTTTAAAACGTTTATAGTTATGGAATTAAGAATTTAACAAGGTTGTAGTGTTAGATCCTTAGTATGTCTTCAGAAAACGGTTGTTTCATATCTTTGATTTAATAATTGGGTGTTATTCAAGAGTTCAATGATACATATTTTCTCCTGTAAACATAAGAAGCAAGGTTGGCTCCGTTTTAGAGTTTTATTGTGTAACTTTATGACCTGCTCGTGATTATTGGTGCAGCTATAACTTAGTTTTAACGTATTTCTGTTAAATATTTTACTAAGAAGGTTACTTTTAGGAAAATGTTTATCAATCAGTTGGAGGAACTAATGACCTAACTTAGTGCTGACTCATTGATTAAATGGCTGTGTGTACCAAATAATCTTCCTATTTCTTCCTATTTGGACCACGATCATCATATTTTTTTAACATTGATTTCAGCGCACTTATAATCGCTATACTTTAGAACTTTATTGTACACACCGGTATATTTGCAGGTTTTGGCTTGTCTTAGGATTTTCCATTTAACCTTAGGTGTTTTCCTTCTTCCTTGAGTTTCCAAAAAAATTTCGAAAGTGATGTCATATTTCGTTTGGTCGTATTTGTAAAGGAATTCATGTGATTGTAATACCTATCCTTAAAAGGTCTGCTAGTTGACCCGACATACAGCTTAATATCTCTGGGGTTCTCATTTGATGAGATATAGTACATATACACTATGGATTTGGTTAAGCACCTGTTTAATAATGGATATTGATTGGGAATTCTACAATTACATAGCCTTTTTTCCTGGGCTGTATTAGAACTTGTATTTAGGTTGCGTTTCTTATCTCTATGAAGTTTCAGTATTCTATTGTTATACGTTTTAATAATTTTATCTAGATTTCTAAAACAGCTATAGATAAAATCCAACATTTCCTTTGGTTTGCTGCGTCATAGGTTGTGCATTGCACTAAAATCCAAGTATACAAAGGTGTCGTTTTGTCAACGCTTTTGTTTGGCTCTGAATTTTGGACACCTTATAAATGTCACATTAATCGATTAGATGTCTTTCATAAAGGCTGTCTCCGTACAACCTGTGGCCTGACGTTTGATGATTGTGTGTCAAATGTCGACCTTTTTGAGAAAATCAAGATTGATACCATCGAGACCTTCATAGTGCAATCAAAACCGCGTTGGAGTGTTCATGTAGCAAGGATAAATGATGATCGTATACCAAAAGTTCTTTTCTTCAGTTAACTTCAGAGTGGTCATAGAAATGTTAGTAGGTCTTGGGTCAGTCATAAAGATAAACTGAAGAGCAACCTTTCTTGCGTCAACATTCCATTCAAGAACTTTGAAGAGGTAGCTATGAGTGTCGTTCCAATGTCGAAATAAAGCGCCATCATGCAGTAAGCATCATTCAACTGTGTGAAGTAAGAAAGTGAAATAAAAGAGCTAACAGTGTTACTGCTGCACTTGCATGCAATACTTTCTCCTCTACGGTTTGTGAGTAGGTGGTCGTCGGAACCTCATACGTCGAACTCGACGGGAGAGTCCATCGTGTATATATATATATATATATATATATATTAAACAATACACAGACAAAACAATAATGATAGTCTGTTTTTGTTTGCATGAAAGATTTCCAAGCAACGACAAACTCGTGCATACGAGACGCTGGAAGCGAAAATCGCACGGCAGCTCATGACATCACACATGGCCATCTAAGCTTTCGGCTTACATAAGCCATTATCAAAGATAACAATTACATTACAATATATTAAACAATACACGGACAAAAAATAATGATAGTCTTTTTTTGTTTGTTTAATTTTTATTATATTTTTCCGATTGTCGAATAAGGCAGGGGTTTTCAAACTTTTTGACTTGCGGCCCCCTTTATATTTCACGCTTTACCTTAGGGACCCCCTTATAAACGCTTATGAAATGTATACATAAATATTTGCTGAATATAACATAATTTTGCATTAATGCAATGAAAGCTGGTTTAAAGCTTACTTTAGACATAAGTGTTCAAATAAATTAATGCTGCATGTTGCTGCAAAATGTAACAAAATTAAATTTTGTTATATTAAAATATTAAATTTTACATGTAAATGAAAACAGTAATAGTATTTAACAAATAGTTTTATTGTCAATTACACACATAGGATTTTTTTAATACACACTTAGTGAGAAGTATATGCTTGCTTGGCTTTGCACAAACTGTCAATTCTTGGCGATATTACTGATAAACATACATGTAAGTCACTTTCTGGAGCAAGTCTGGATCTGTATTTGTTTTTCAGATTGGTTGGTACCGTAAATCCTGCTTTGCATAAATATGTTGTTGCAAACGGTAACAAAATCTTAACTGCCTTTCGAGATAACAAATGGATACTCGAAGGCTACAGTGAGCCAGAATTTCGAAAGTTGTTGCTGCATAAAACTGATTTTTAAAGTTCTGTCGCATGAAATTTCCGCCAGTTTTTCCAGTTCATTATAAGTTGCACGTCATCCATAAAAAAAGTCTTTGCTGTCCATATCTTGTCCGCAGACGACAGTTTGAAAACCCCTGGAATAAGATGTTGTGTATTGGGACCACAATTGCGGATAAACTCTTAGAGGTTCATGTTTGTATTGCTTTTTGTTCAAGTCCTTTCGATTGACTCAGTCATTTTCAAGAATGAATGTGGTGTCCCTTCTGTAGGCAGAATTCCTGTGTGTACAACCTGGTACTCTTTCGAATGCTGAAAGTTTGAAATAGTCTACAGAAACAATTGCAATCCATTGTGCTGAAAACTCCAGCTGAATATGAAGAAAAAAAACGTTAGGATTTCCAAAGTTTGTTATAAATACACAAACAGAGAGCATGGACGAAGTTCATTTGATATACCATACAACAATACACTAAAAACATTTTCCGCTAAATATGCCCTGCTTCTAGTACCATGAAACACAGTGTCACATGATCGGGTCATCGACGACTAAACCGGTTCCCTCAGTAGACTTTACTAGTGAGGACAGTGGCTAAACACGCAGCAGAATTAAAATAAGGGCTTTACAAAGGGTGGATGAACCTTCTTGTAGGATCATTTTGGGGTAGACTGGACATTATTATGCATGCTACTAGTGTGGCAATGGCACGTCATTGCTTGGCGGAGCGCTTCCTAGACAGTCAACGCCCAGAGCGGAGGGTTCCGCCGATAGAATCTATGTCCACATGTCCATAACCAAGGTGACCCTTCATGTTAGAGAACATCGACCTTTCCGACTTTCAACTCAAGGCATATGGAGGGAGCTGATCACTTGTCCAGCAGCGTAGGGACCAGACGAACGCACTTGGCCATGAGGATGATGATGATGAATTCATTCCTTTCAATCGTTCCCTGTGATTTAAAAGAAAAAGAACCAAAACAATTGACAATGAACGATTGAAAGGCGAATCAGAAATTACGACATGATGCTTTCATTGCATTTTTGACTTTGGAACGGAATGCGCTGTTGCAGATCCTGGGATAAAATTCGAAATGTCAGGCATAAGGACTGCCCTTCATATGCAACAGTCAAATATTAAGCTGCAGAATATCACCAGACGGGCAGATACTTGGGACTAAATAGCCCGTGAAAGCAACCTTTTGTTTAAAAAAAAAAAGAAAAAGAAAAAAAGTATATGACACTGGTACTTCTCCATATAACTCGGTTATCGGCGACTAAACCGCTTTCCGCGTCAAGCTTTTCTGGTTTGGAGGGTGTTAGGATGTTCCGAAAATCAAGTCCACCAAACACATCTACTGAGAGGAATGGGCTTGGCTAGGTTTACTTTCCCAAGACTCACTACTCAAGAATAAATCTCTTTCAACTCGGTCAGGTGCTCAGCTGCGCAGCAACCCTATGACCACGCTTAATGAGGGGATTGATGATGATGACGATGATGACGATGGTGACGATGATGATACTGTATTCGTTACTCTCAATAGATTCTTTCGATTTACATTTAAACAACTGAAGAAAAATCGAAGCAAATGACGATGAACGATTGAAAAGTGAATTAGAAATTGAAGCCGGGTGCTGTTATTCTATATTTGACTTTGTAACAGAATGCGCCGCTGGAAATTCTACGATCAGATGGGAAATGTCTGACATAAGGACTGCCCTTCGTATGCAACTGTCAAACTGTTGATTAGGTGATGGCGATGCTGATGATGACGACGACGACAACGACGATGATGATAATGATGATGATGATGAAATGGAGATGAGTCTCTCATATTCCCATGTGTCCTATTGTCCCTCCAAATGCGATATACAGGGTGAGATAAAAGTCATGCACCATAGCGGTTTCGGGATAGGTCGAAGAGGTCTGGTTGAGTGGCCACCAAGGTTTGTTTTCTGGATTTTTTTTTTTTTTTTTTTTAAAGCAATTTGAAATCAGTTGTTTATCAGACGCGCCTTAGAAATATTGAGGAAAGAATTAAATATGAATGCCATAAAATAACAAAGGAAACTCTCCGACGTGTTAACCAATCATGCAGGCACAGAATTGAAATGTGTTTTGAAAAAAGGACATTTTGAACAGTACATATAACAATGAAATAACTAGTAAATAAAGGTTTCACGTGTAAATGTACTTTTAATAAATTTTCCTTATATTACACTGGCTAATTCAAGTTTTCAATTCCCAAAGTCAGCTAAGACTGTCAGTGTTTCTATGACAACCTCATCTGGTTCTGGCGCTTTGTTCGTCTTCACCTTGGACATTCCTGTTCTTCAGATTATCGTCTCCGATGTCTTTCCATCCTACTATCTATTGTAGGTTTATTTCCTCTGTTGTCATGGCACAGGTCGCGTACATATCCATTGACGCTGCCACCTTTTCTTTTGGCCATTATGATCATTCCTGCTGTCGATTTTATAGATCCTTGTGAATAGCAAGGTCTCCCCCCCCCTGTGATTTATTTGATCTTTTTGTTAGTCTGTTCAGGTTTTAGATTCGGCACATTTAGTCCTTCCTCTTTAAACTGGTCGCATTTATCAGTAATGGTTGTTTTCTCTAGCCTTATATAGGCGGATTTATTTCTTGAATAATAATAATAATAATAATAATAATAATAATAATAATAATGATAATGATGATGATGATGATGATGATGATGATAATGATAATAATGATGATGATGATAATAATAATAATAAAAATAATTATAATAATAATAATAATAATGACTAGAAAGGTCCGTGAAAATCTTACGATTTTTCTACTTCAATTTTCTGATTAATCTTAATTCTTACATTTCAGAAGGCGTCATGTATTCATTGGCGTGGCTCCATTTTTCCAACATCTTTAGCGATGGATCGTATATATGAGTTCCACTTGAGTTTTAGGTGAGCTTAAGTCTTAATAGGAGTTCACGTCAAAGGGGTTTTCTTGACTGAACACACGTTGAGGGCGTTGGTATTGTTAAACTGATAGTAGCGTGAAAAGCAAGCGTAAGATGTATACTGAAAAAAAGATATTATGGAAAGAAGAGAAAATTACCGTGATACATAGACTTATCTTTTTTTAACCATTATAGATTTCAAACAGTGTTGATTAAATATGATAAAACTTATTTCATATGTGTGTATCTGTGAATGGGTGTGTACGGAGATCATGCTTGGTATTTTGAGTTACTGGTCTGGTTAAAAACCAGGATTTAGAATCTGGTGTTGTTATGTATGCGTGTAAATGAAAGTATCTATTAAAGAAAAACAGACTTTAAATTAAGTAGTCATTCTTTTGCGAAGGAAACTTAGTAATTATTAGTATTTCTGATAAGACCTTAATCTTTATATTGATTTCATAGCATCTTTATAATTAGCCTTTTACATAGATAGATAGAGAGAGAGAGAGAGAGAGAGAAAGATAAAGAGAGAGAGAGAGTGAGAGTGAGAGATATGAAGAAAATTAGATAAATAGATGGATATGAATTGATTAATATAGCTATTAGGTTGATGCAAAATAATGTCGTTTTCTCACATATGTTACTATGTGAGAAAACGACATTATTTTTGCACCAACCTAATATGAACAGACTGAAACATAGATAGATATAAACAAATAGATAAATAGATGAATATGAACAGATTAAGATAGATAGATAGATAGATAGATAGATATGAACAAACAGATAAATAGAAAATATAAACAGATTAAGATAGCTATTTAGATATGAACAAACTTAAATAGATGGATATGAACAGATTAACATAGATAGATAGAAATAGACTGAGATAGATAGATAGATAGATAGATAGATAGATAGATAGATAGATAGATAGATAGAAATAGACTGAGATAGATAGATAGATAGATAGATAGAAATAGACTGAGATAGATAGATAGATAGATAGATAGAAATAGAATGAGATAGATAGATAGATAGATAGATACATAGATAGATAGATACATAGATACATAGATACATAGAAATAGACTTAGATAGATAGATAGATAGATAGATACATAGAAATAGACTGAGATAGATAGATAGATAGATAGATAGATAGATACATAGATAGCTAGAAATAGACTGAGATAGATAGATAGATAGATAGATAGATAGATAGATAGATAGATTTCATATTTTACACCCCTTATACCGTGTTACCAGTTGCATTTATCGCTCGCATGTGTGTTCCGGTCATCACGAAAAACGGTGTGTTGCAGTGAGCTTCCCAATTGCAAATCCCGAAGCACGAGGAAGCTTCACTTGTCTCGGTTGTACCTTAATCACAAAATCGATATGTTATGTATATCATGTGTCTAATGAAATATTTTGACTATCTGCAAATTTTGGACCAAGAAACTACCGTGACAACATCGGTTCATGCTGAGCGTTCTCCCTTTTAGCTCCCGACCCTTTATCTGTTTATGTTCTGCTCGCTTTTCCCCACCTCTTCCTCTCTATAGCATTGCAACTTTTCTCCCGCTTTCTCTTTATCTCTCTTTTTCATGTCATACATCGCCTTGACTATTTTTCACTTTTTCACTATGTCTTCTATGAGTTCCTATAAAGCATATCGTATACTGTTTTACAGTGGCTTTTACAGGCTCATAGACAGCGATGTGCGTCTTTTTTTCTTTTCTTTTTTTGATATCGGACATTGGCTTCGAAGTCATTCCCGACAGCAAGAGAAAATTAAGTAACACAGAAGAGAAACAAAGATTTTATGTGGATCTGCCTCTGACCATTATTTTTTCTTTGTTGTGGATTCCGAGATGAAATTCGGTACCAATAAATAACAAAGGCCAAGAATGAATAATACAAACTGGTAATGCAGGTTAGTAGTTCCAGGAATACGGGTTAGTAGCAAAAATATCTATACAGTCTTTGGTATTGAAGTATCGCTGTATGACTTCTTACTGAGTCTACTTGCTCGCTCACTTGTGGCTCTTGCTCGCTATGTTCGTTCTGTCTGTCTGTTACCTCCACCCCCTGTTGCTCTCATCTCTCGGGTCTTCACGTAGCAGAAGTATATGAGTGAGTCCATTTGTGTAAAACAACATTCTTTTTGAGATTTTTTACGTCTTATCAACACTTTGCGTGTTATATAAATTCGAAACGTATGAATCGATTGCGGTTGGTTTTTGCGTCAATTTTGTTTTCTCGTTTGTTTTTTTTTTGAATATCAACGATTTTTCTAGATAAAAGTCATACTATTTAACTAAGTACCTCCAAATGAAAGGGGTACTTTACAGTTTAAAATTGCATTTTGAAATGAAACATCTTTCTAGGCTCTTTCATTTTATTTTTTTAATTCCAAGCTAATAGATTAAATTTAATATTTCAAACCAAATTTAAGTTACCCTCCTAATTCAGCAACCTGCTTTTTCGCTGTTGATAATGTTATCATCCCCTAATATAGCAATCGTGTCAGTGTGAATGTCCTTGGAGGCTAATCCATTTTTCCGTAGGTACTTGATAACATCACGTGCTAAATCTTGTTCATTTTTAAGAGAAGTCGTTACTAGTTTCTGCCTATATTTCTGAGATGAGGTATTATGTACACTATTTACATTATTCGGACAATTGTCCTCATCTTTGTTGCCATATTTATCACAACGTTTCGGTCGTTGTACGCTCCCGTTAATTCACCTCTCCAAGTTCTCCACTCCCTTAACCAGGTATTGAACTCACAACACTTTGGATCCTGTCACTGGATCTAACCAACGTCTCTATCCACTGTGCCATGTGTTCTTAAGGACAATTAAAAGGAGATAACTGATAACTGACACCCATCAAACATGGCACGTGGAAACTAGAACAGTCTAACCCAGCGAGCGGAATAAAGGGTTCAGTTCGACATTCCATGTTACTTTTAAAGTCTTCTTTGAACAGTCAGATGTCAGTTTAACGGGAAAGAAACAATGCAGTTATTAATTAGAAGAGTTGACATTAATGCATACAGAGATTCACAGTTCTAGCATTGCAAGATTCCACATCTACAGCATCACTTCTACATAGGCTATGAAGTTTCCTGCCAACCATCGTAAACAGCGTGGACATGAAAATCCATACTGCACAATAAGGAAATTTTCGCGCTTTGAGCAAAAATCAGCGCATATGTTGATCATTGATGATTTCTATATTTTTTTTATTTTTAATTAATTTTTCATTTGCGTCTTAAGATACGTTGGCATAGGTATTAAAAGTTACTATTCAGGTTTATATATACGCATGGTTGAGATAAATGCACTTTCAATGCATTTTCTTAGTAAATACTTTTTTTCCTTTTTAACCAGGCTGACATTTTTAGGTCGAATTTGTGGTCAGATGCGTTATGGTGGAGTACTAGTCTTGTACGTTTAGAAGATTGTTAAGCGACAAATAACATAACTGCTCAGAATTTCAACCTAGAAAAAGACTGCAATCTGATTAAAGGCATTGATGTCATACTTTTCAATGGTTAACCGCAGACCGATCTCATATTCAATATTTGCAATCGTTGCAAAAAAAAAAAAAAAAAAATACTTTACTAGCACTTGCGAACTAAAAGAGACAAAACAGAAACCTACTTGGAAGAAGTTAATTTCAAATCCAGCAGTTATTGGCTTCCATAAAAAAGAAGTAGAAGACGATAGATAGATAGATAGATAGATAAATAGATAGATAGATAGATAGATATGAATAAACTTAGATAAATAAATGCATATGAACAGACTGAAATATAGATAGATAGATAGATAGATAGATAGATAGATAGATAGATAGATATGAATAAACTTAGATAAATAGATGCATATGAACAGACTGAAATATACATAGATAGATAGATAGATATAAACAGGCTTAGAATAGATAGATAGATAGATAGATAGATAGATAGATAGATAGATAGATAGATAGATAGATAGATAGATAGATATGAATAAACTTAGATAAATTGATGGATATGAACAAACCGATATATATATAGATACATGCCTACATATATATATATATATATATATATATATATATATATATATATATATATAGAGAGAGAGAGAGAGAGAGAGAGAGAGATAAATAAACTTAGATAAATTGATGGATATGAAGAAACTGAGATATACATACATGCATAGATAGATAGATAGATAGATATCTGCCCAGATTTTTCGACCTAGAAAAAAAGTCCAGTCTGAGTAACGGAGAGAAAACTGCCAAGAAGGAAATGCATTGATGTGTCATACTTCTCAACCATCAACCTCAGACCCGGTCTCAGATTCAATATCTGCAATCGTTGCAAAAAGAAAAAAAGAACGTTACTAGAACTTGCGAACCAAATGAGATAAAACAAAAGATCAACTTGGAGTGTAGGCTAATTTCTAACCCACCAGATGTTATTGTCTTCCATACAAGAAGTAGAAGAAAAAGAAGAAGAAGCTTTAAGTCACTTCGCTATTATTTACAACTGTCAAGTTTGATATTCTGCTAGCATTATTGATACCTGGATATGTTTTTAAAATTTTCTTAACGGAAGATAGATACTCCTAAGTATCACGATAAACTCTATCTGGCAGCAAAGCCTCTTGTCGGGAGGATTTTGAGGAACGTGGAACCACCTCTTAATTGGTGTTGTTCCCATGTCCATCCTGACTGGGAGCTAGCACCTGTTAGGGGGGGGGGTCCCTGCTGTGGGCAAATAGTGAAACCCAAACAAAACAAAAGAAAGAATAAAAATAGTTATTTATAGTAAAATACCAACAACGCATTTATATATATATATTATTTTAAGACATTTTTTATGTTTAACATTCTTTTTATGGTATGGTATTTATCAATCCACCCACGGGGATCGAATGTGGCACAAGGCCTTTTTAATGTAGGTATCTCCGAGCCCGTAGGCCCAGCCAAAAATAAATAACTATCCAAACCCGCCGAGGCGGGCCAGTTCCGTCAACCTCCCCCAACGAAACCCTACCCTTCGGCGGAGCTTCGTCCGGGTTCCACTCTGCAAACAGAGAGTTCGACAGATACTACACTTTGATCCTAGCCACCGGGCCGAGCGGGTAGTATTTATCAATCCCCCCACGAGGATTAAATGTGGCACAAGGCCGGTTTAATGTGGGTATTTCCAAGCCCGTAGGCTCGGCCAAAAATATGACCTTTCAACCCGCCTAGACGGGTTCAGGTCCTGTCTACCTCCCCGAAGGAAACCTTGCCCTTCGGCAAAGCTTCCTCCGAGTTCCTCTCTGCAGTAGAGAGTTCGACAGACACTCGAGCCGGCAGCTCACAAAGCGCAGATACTACACTTTGATCCTAGCCACCGGGCCGAGCGGGTATTCTTTTTATAGATACAAATATTTAAGTAAATAATAATAAACAGCATTAAACAACAATTACTGGCCTGAATGTCCGAAAATTTTTCATAGAAAATATTCATCCTCTGACAGGATTCGAAACTGTATTCTATACGGAACCGTCATATGGCCTGACATGCTTTTTTACCGATTCGACCACAGAAGATCGATCGTTTAGCAAGGTCGAATTTACTGCCTTTAAACTTCCATGAATCTCTCACGTACATTCCTATTTGCTCATGGGGTATCAAATGTAAACAAACGTCGTCACACATTATGAAATCGACAAAGTCCGACAATTATTTTAAGATACTTTTATGTTTATACATTCTTTTTATAGATACAAATATTTAAGTAAATGCTCTGTTTATAATAAACAGTATTAAACAACATTTACCGGCCTGAATTTCCGAGAAATATATATATATATATATATATATATATATATATATATATATATATATATATATATATATATATGACCAACAAACATTTTATCTGCAATTGAATGCATACAATTGCGTTCGAAATGCATGTAGTTGTAGCCATAAAATTGTTCCGAAATATTTAGATTTCGGCATTAAATAATAATAATAATAATAATAATAATAATAATAATAATAAGAAGAAGAAGAAGAAGAAGAAGAAACACCCTCAATAGATTTAGATTTTGTCACAAAGATTAGGGAATTGGAGCATGATGAAGCTTATAAGTACCTAGGAATTAGCGAAGGAGATGGCATACAACACCCCCAAATGAAAGAAAAAATAAGAAAAGAGTACTACAGGCGTGTACGTCTGATACTAAATACTGAACTAAACTCGAAAAATAGAATATCAGCTATAAACACATTGGCTGTCCCAGTGGTGCATTACAGCTTTAATGTCCTTAACTGGACCATAGCTAAAATTAAGCGAATGGACGCCAAAACGAGAAAGCTTCTCACTTGCTATCGCATGCATCATCCCAAAGCTGATGTTGTCGTCTGTATCTGCCCAGATCCGAAGGAGGCAGAGGATTAGTTCAACTAGAACTGTCCTACAAAACTACAACAATTGGCCTCCAAAGATACTTGGAAACTAAAGAAGACTGGATGATGGTATGCGTCAAGGAACATGAAAGTAGTAAGCGTCTTTACTCCGTAATGAAAGAAGACAACAAATTCAAAATGGAGCTTCAAATCGGCGTAGAGATGCAACTACAGCACAATACACCGGCTGAAACTGCAAAATACTTGAAAAAGACAGAAAAGACGAATGCAACCGACCAGATACAGAAGCGATGGCAAGATAAACCGCTTCATGGCCAATACTCTGCCCGTATCAAACAAGCTGATGTAGACAAAACCCGTACCCATCAGTGGCTACGCAGTGCAGGGTTGAAAGCGGAAACTGAAGGTTTTATCCTTGCTGCGCAGGACCAATGCTTGCTAACTAGGAATTATCAAGCACATATACTAAAATATTGTGTCAGCCCAAAATGCAGATTCTGTGATAAATATCCAGAAACGATTGATCATCTTGTATCAGGTTGCACGATGTTGGCACCCACTGAATATAAAACCCGACATGACAGAGTGGGCCAATATCTGCACTGGAAAATCTGCAACTTCTACGGGAAGGAAACTGAAAGAAAATGATATGAACACCACCCAGACCCGGTTACGGAGATAGGACCTGTTACAATTCTATGGGACTACACAATACACACTGACAGAATAATCAAGGCCAACCGCACAGATATTGTTATTAAAGACCACAAACAAAAACGGTGCCTTCTTATTGATATGGCAGTCCCTGCTGACTGCAATGTATCTTTGAAGATATTCAAAAAGCTGTCAAAATACAAGGACCTTGAAATAGAAATCTCGAAAATGTGGCATATGGGAACATCAACAATCCCTGTTGTAGTTGGAGCCCGAGGACTGGTTGGAAAAGATTACAGTAGACTAATTGCAGGGATTCCTGGAATCCCATGCCTCAAGGAGATACAAAAAATTGTTCTGACAAGTACAGCCCACACTTTACGAAGGGCTTTATCTATGTAATTTTTTTTTTTTTTTTTTTTGTCAGTGAAAAGTGTCATGATGCCATTTCTAACCTTAGGTCCCTGGGTGGGACCCGGAAAGAAATGTGTAAACGCCAGAAAGCATAGAAAATAATAATAATAATAATAAAGGTGTTGATATTCCGCTAAACTAAATCAATCAACCAATATAAAAATAATAAAATTTTCTAACATCAATTTTTTTAAATATTTTCTGCAGGATGTTTTTCTGAAGCAATGCCCAAATATTCGAGGTTAATAATTATTTATTTTAAATAAAGGATAAATGGATACATATCTAGACATATGTACATTTTTATTCTCTAAAGAAAAGTTTATATATCCATTTGTTACTTATTTAAACGAAATCTTTGTGCCCTCGCCCTAAAAATGTTTATTTTCGGATGCAAAACAGCTAAGTTTTGTCAGTGTTTGTTTAAATCGTTTCGCCACAAGGAAGGAGACAATGCCACTAAGACGCAGTGGAGTTGGGTTACAGGGAGTAAAAGTGCCAGAGAAGGATACGACTGAGAATGTGAAGGATTGAGGAAAGAACAAAAAATGGAACAAGACTCAAGAAGACAGAAGATGGCGATTGACATTGCATTTAAATGGTTGAAGATTGTAATTATCAGAGAAGCAATAAATCGGGCGAGAGTTCCACGTATGGTAAGTGCGAGAAAAGAAATTGTTAGAGTAGAAGTGGCGGTTGCTAGTTCAACAGTACAACAGTGAGACCTAATTGCCAATCGAGTAGGACATCAATTTGACACATATTATTTGCATTATTCGGACTGTTATCCTCATCTTCATTGCTATATTTACAACGTTTCGTCCGTTGCACGCTCCGACCTCCTTTAGGGTTTGGTTCGAAATTCCAATCACCTGAAGAAGGCCAGACGTACAATGGCCGAAACGTAATAAATATGGCAACGAAGATGAGGATAACAATCCGAATAATGTAAATAATGTAATTAATCATAATACCTCATCTCAGGGATATAGACAGTCAATTTCACACCGTATCGAAATTTATAAACAGGAACCCTCTTCTAAATAGTTGAGGAAGCAATATTCTTTGATTCTGACAAGAATTCTGGCGAAATGAAGAACTAAAGAATGGTAACCTCGAAAAACTATGTTTGCAAACTCCCCCCCGCCCTTTTTTGTGTGTGGACCAGTCTATTTAAGTAGTTTCATTTTAGGGTTCATATTTCCACATTGTTTGAGACATTAATCATTTCAGACGCCCTCAAAGAATTCAACATTAAATTATATCTACAGTGCGCAATAATGATTTTATGACATCATTAGAATTTATTTCGACGCCTCATAATGACCAACCTCTTTCATTGTTTGGAGCAGTGAAGGGAATTATGTTAAAAAGAAATTTAAAAAAGAATAACATTCTTACGGTAATATATTAGGTTGGTGCAAAAATAATGTCGTTTCTCACATATGTCACTATGTGAGAAAACGACATTATTTTTACAACAACCTAATACATCCTCGTCCTGAGTAAGCCATGTTTTTCCCCAGCTAACGACAGTCTTGAGATCGTTTTGTATATCGGATGACATTTTGACCTTGTCTGGCTGATCAGCTTTAGTATCAAAGCAAGAGTAGATGATCGTGTCGTTAGTGTAGATGTTATCGAGAAGGTTGTTAATGAAGATAGAAAACAGCGTGGAACCAAGGGAGGAGCCTTGGGGGACACTCGCGTTAGTACGAGTAGCCGTTCATGACAAGTTTCAATTCACTATTTAAAAGGAAAGACTAGATCAGGCTCAAAAATGTGCCAGAAGACACCGTAGCCTTTCAGCGAAGACCTGAATGCCAGACTCCGTCAAAGACTTTCCAGATGTCCAACGCTACAACCCGGGCTTCACCGTTTTTTATCTGGAGCACGATATGCTCTTTTTGCAATTATCGTTAGTATTAGGTTGGTGCAAAAATAATGTCGTTTTTCTTTTGAAGTTGAACGTCAAAAAACGACATTATTTTTGCACCAACCTAATAGCTCTTTGGTTTATCTATGATTTATTTTATATGCCATGGCCCTTTTGGACGTAGGCGGCCATGGTTTGCAATTTACCTGTAAATAGTCACATGTTCTTGGGAAAGATAGTGGAGTGTTCGTCCTTTGCATCTAAAAGATCTATAATTTATAGTTTTCCATTTCTTGGACTGGTTGCGACCCGAGGTTACAGAGCTTAGGCTATATCTGGTAAACGGATTTATTCCTTTACTAAAGGCGAAAGTGAACGCAAGAGACTAACTCTGAATTTGAACTCGGCTCACTGAATCCACCTTCCACGCCGATATCTGTTACGCTACCAGTACCGTCCTTCTCTACGCACGAACATTGAAAATCTCTTCATGTTTTTTGGACTCTAGTTGTGCTACCGACCGTTTGCCAATAGTATCGACTTTATATCAGAATGAAAGGCGTAATACGTCTTTGCCAGACAAATACAATCTCTTGTTGAAAAATCTTATAAACAAACACTGGAGTTCGTTTCAAATCAATGACACCCATCTCTGTCTCTGTCTTTTGTCGCTCTCTTCTTGCTCGCTCTCTCTTTCAAAACGTATTTGGATATGGAAAGATGAAACGTTTAAATAAACTAGCGTTTCACCTAAACTTATTATCTCTTGTACGTATCTGTCTATATTTCTGAGATGAGGTATTATGTACACTATTTACATTATTCGGACTATATTATCCTCATCTTTGTTGCCAAAACGTTTCGGCTGTTATACGCTCCGTCTTTCTTCAGTTGGCTGGAATGAATAACTGACATCCATTAGACATGGCACGTGGAACTAGAACAGTCTACCCCAACGAGAGAAATAAAGGGTTCAGTTCGACATTCCAACCACCTGAAGAAAGCCGGAGCGTACAACGGCTGAAACGTTGTGATAAATATGGCAACAAAGATGAGGACAATAGTAAATAGTGTCTCTTGTACGCAAACAAAATAATGAATGTCGCTTTTATTGAAACATATAGCAACAAAATAAACTAAATACCCATGCAGGCAATTATCGCTATTTTTAAATGGATTTTTTTTAAAATCTAACATTATTTTTTTATAACTTTAAACGTTTTCTTTTTGTGAATACAGGTGTTTGAGTTGGAAACGCTGGTTTTATTTTCTTAAGCTCTAAAATTAATATCAACCGGCCTAGATCGACTAAAAAAAATTTTGCCTCCCGGCAGAAATCAAACTTGTATTCCCTTTTTTTTTTCCCCATCAGGCAAGATTCGGTTATAGGGATGGGTTCTCTATATGTAACTATACAAGATGCAGTCCAGAAGTTTTGAGAATTTTTCAGGAGAGGCATTCATTTCAAAACTCTAATCTTCTTCAAAGTACAATCTTCCGACTTCAATGCACTTGTTGTAGCGCTCCGGACACTTCTTGAGGACCCCCCCTCGCATCCCTCGAAAGTGAAGATGCCTAGAGACCTCGTCACAGGTTATATCCCCTCTACGTCCCCAAAACGTTATTCCATAAACAGTCGAGTATTTTCAGGTTTCTGCAGCATTTCGAAGTAATCAACACAAACTATCAGAAACCTATTAGTCGATTTTCAACTTGTAGATTACCGGTAAATAGTCTCATATTCTTTGGAAAAACAGTGGAGTGTTCGTCCTTTGCATCTAAAAGGTTTATAATTTACAGCGATATCAGCTCAGCGTGCAACAACAATGGAAAGCGCCTGAAAACTACAAATGAACCCAAGCCTTGTGAGTAAAATTGGCTAGATTAAGCTGCTCAAAGCCATTGATGTTGGTGCTAGCACAAAATCACAAGTCATCGTGACCGAGGGTTCGAGCATTTTAGTCTTGTTCAATTGTTCATCATGCCAGATTATGAGCTCTCCCCACAGAACTTTCCTCTACAGTATCTAAACTCTATGAATTTTTTGTGATGTCAACGAACACTCATTGCCACTTTTGTAATCCCAACGAATACTCGTTGTCTCTTTCGTAAAGCTCATTGTAGTAGAGACTTTGTAATCGCAGATACAACTATAGTACGCTGTTGAACAATACTGATGTCAGACGCCGTCGAATAACACTCGCATTAATAGTACTTGCTCGTTAATACTCGTTTGAACAGTAATCCGTGTAGTGATCCGAATAGAAAAATAGTATAATAAATAAAGTAGTGAATAGCGGTCCGTATAGTAATAGAGAATAGAATAGAAATAGCGATCTGTATAGCAATTGTTGTGGATTCTTAGATGAATTCGGTCTCCAAGGAATGACAAACGCAATAATTAAATATAAGAAATAAAATGTATTTACACAATCATACAAAGAGTAATACTGTTAGTAAGTCCAGGAACGTGGTTAGTAGCAAATACAGATAGATATATACAGTCTCGAAGTAGGACTTCCTTAGAGTCTACGTGCTTGTAACTGACTTCTACAAGAGGTTATCTCACTCTATCCGACTACCGACTCTCTCACTGACTGTAACTCTGAGTATTTAACGGCAGCAGTCCAGGTACACTTGGTAGAGTCCACTTATATGAAAAAGGGGTGGACCCCATAACAGTAATAGAGGATAGAGTAGAAATGACGACCCGAATAATAATAGAGGATAGAGTAGAAATGGGGATCCGAATAGTAATTAATAGAGGATAGACTAGAGATGATGATCGTTAGTCTTCACGATATCTCCCATATATGCATTTTCTCTATGGTCCCGTGATCCACTTAATTCAATAATGGGATCGACTGTGTTTGCTCACTGGCGATCTATGTTAAAAATCAAGTGTTGGCAGCGTCACTTTATTCCTATATAACAAATTTAAGTGCAGTACTATTTGGTGGCAAGGTCTCATTATTTTACAGTTGAAACTTCTACATGTAACCGTAAGTTCTACGCTAACAGCTCCTTCTCTGACACTTATCGCTTGTGGAACTCTCTTCCAGCAGCTTGCTTTCCAGTTAAGTATGATTTTCAAAATTTTTAATGCAATATCAGTCATTATCCTCTGTATTCTTTTGTTCCTATTCTTTTAATATTCTTAATAATGTTTTTATTTTCCTTATATTGTTTCACACTCAATAAACCCCTGTGTCTTAGTGGCTTTATTGTCTTGTTTGGAATGAAATGATTAAAAACAAATTGTAGCTAATGCCTGCTCAGCATCGTTACCGTAAAAACCATAGATTGGCTATGAGAGTCCTGAAAATCACAAATGTATCTGAGTAAGTGTCTGCAATAGGGACTAGCCACTCTAGTACCCTTCAGATTTTCTCACAGTTCCCCCTTCAGTTTGTCTCTTCAGTATGTGAGCGATCATGGCTCTCCACATCTTCCTGTCCTTTACAGCCTATAGTAAAAACTCTGGTTCAAATCTCACCATGTTCGATTTGTCAAAGAGTTGATCTTGATAATATCAACTTGGGGAGAAAAACGAAGGGTGTGGCACCGTTGAGAATTTCTTGAAAATCATACCACGGGTCGACCCAAACCTTGTGAGTGAAATTAGGTCGAGAAAACTTTTCTGAATCCGTTGATGTTTGTGCCATATGAATACAGTGTAACCCGGATATAAGAGAGTTGTCGGGATCGGAGAATACGTCTCTTATATCCGGGTTTCTCTTATATCAGGGTTTGGTCTATTTTGTTTAGGTAAGTATGGCTCTAATTTGGGACCAGAGAAAATCTCTCTTATATTCGGGTTTCTCTTATATCCGGGTCTCTTATATCAGGGTTACACTGTACTTTTAATTTTAATCAAGCATTTATCAAGAGAATCGGGTTCCGACATTAAATGACCCTTAAACTGTTGATATGCCTTTAAACAAACCAAACGAAATCTTACACTGAACAAGGATACGTGCCCTAGACACTGGGATTAAACTCACAACTACCAGAGTATCAGATACTTTTAATAAACCTTTTTTTAATTATTTGCCGTGTCAAATTATTTCAAATGATTAAAAAATGATCTTTAATAGGTAGATTGATATCAAATATACATTCCTTCAGATATTCGTGTAAAATTTTGGATATTGAGTAAAAGTTGATCAAACAGTTTTATAAATATCGAGATTAGTGGCAAAATCATCTGTACCTTAATTTATATAGGCCGTTGTCATCTCTATTTGAACATTCTATTAAATAAATTCTACGTCTCGCAATTCGAATAGGGTTGGTACTGGACGAACGAAAACAAAACTTTCTACAATAAATTAAAAAAAGAAAAAAAAGAAAGAAAAGGAAAGTTATCCTCTCGATTTTAACACTTTTAAACAGTCTCCAAAGGAATCTGAACGTCAGTTTTGTCAATATTCTTTAAATTATTCTTCAATTACCTAGCTTGCCCACACAGGATTGAATAAAGACTCTAATTTGTCAGTCCACGCCCAAGATGGCGTGTAACAGAACAGAACATTATTATATTGAACTTGTTAAAACGAAACAATGAAAGACTGTTTCCAACGGGAATAAATTTCCCGTTCTAAAATGAAAGGTAGCGGGGATTTGTAATAAAATTTGAATAATTAGAGACCAACATCGAACGTATCGATTATGAGGAGAAGAAACACTCTGACATCGAATTTTTAAAATAAATTTATGAGATTGTTTTTTTCGGCATATTATTCCGAAGTGATAAGGCTGGCCAATATTGCTCGAGAGAAAATGTCTTTCCGGTTGTTCAGTAAGTTTTATAAAAGTGTAGTGACTTCATCAAGTGTATTCGTATTATTTGAATCTTCAAACCAGATTAAAAATGGCGGACATTGCTGGGAAACAAGGGGCAGTAGATTTCGTCAAACGTTCTTAGCAGAATGCAAAACCGCGGTTGACTGAACCGTCTCTATACTTCCTCTAATGCCATTATTTATTCTCCCCAACGGACGAAACCCGACACAAAGGATTTAAAAAAAAAAGAAAAGAAAAACAAAGGCGGCCATATATATTTTCAAAAGAGTTAGCTGTAACAATTGCCCAGTTCAATCATCTGCAGACGTCAGGGTGCCCTTGTTGATTCTAGTCCGATGAAGTGCAACGAACTTTGGAGATTAATCTTCAAGAAATAGTTATTCTGTAAGGAGAGTGATTGTTCTTTTTTTATCTCAAGGTCATTCAAAATTTTCGACACTGGTGTTGGGGATCGTTTCTAATATGCCATTCGCTATGAGTATTATCTTTACACTTGGCAATACCTAGATATTTAGCTATCTTCCTTTTCTGTTTCGGTTTGCCCAGTGATAGACAGGGACTGATGCATTCATTATTTTGCAATAGGTAAGCACTGACCATGTTTATAATTGAGTTTACAGCAAAGACAAGTCGTTTTATAATTGCTTTTTTTAATCACTTTAACCCAAGCAAGGCGATAAAGCCACTAAGATGTCAGGGATTAACGAGAATGAAAGAGAATGAGAAAACTTTAGTGAGGAGAAAAACAAACAGAATAGGATTTTACACTTGAGAGTATAGGTAAATATTGGTCATATATATAATAAAGTCTATAGGAAACCATTTAGTATTTTTTTTATATAAATGAGTCTAGGAATAAACACTGGCCGATTTTCTACATTGGTCTACAGGTAACCATTAGTTGTTTTTTATAATTGAGTCAAAAGCGTTCGTCCTCTTTCTACATGGGTCTACAGGTAACCATTATTTCTTTTTATAATTGAGTCAAAAGCATTCGTCGTCTTTCTACATGGGTCTACAGGTAACCATTAGTTGTTTTTATAATTGAGTCAAAAGCATTCGTCGTCTTTCTACATGGGTCTACAGGTAATCTTAATCGTTTTTATAATTGAGCCTATGATAAACGTTAGTTGTGTTTCTACATGAGTTTATAGGTGTAAAGGGGTCGATGATGACATACGTTAATATATGTTACCTCGTGTTTCATATATTAGTTGTTCATAGAGGAATCCTTTGCTTTTTAATACTGAAAATGAAATGAATAAAACACACAGCAATAACATACAAGAAGAAGACTTTAGGACACGAGTTGAAATTAATGACAAGAATATGTATTTTTCTTTTTGTGATGTTATTTACAATATTGGTTTTATATTTGTTAAATGTTCTCAGGGTTATTGTCTGTTTTTGTTTCTTTAAAATTTATAATTGTTGCGAGAATTTTGTGGTTAAGGGAATCTTTTGAAACCGTCAACTCTGGATTTTCACGGAGCGAAGAAGATACGTCTGTGTTGTTCCTTTTACTACTGCTACTGCTACCCTTGCTTGTGGTGGAAGGGTCGTTTTTATAATGATGAAATTTTAGATCTTTATTTCTAGACTGATGAAATATCATCATAATTATGAACCATGGCATAGGAAACCATTTTGTCGTTTTTATCATTGAATCTATCGATAAATCGTGGTCTAGTTTTTACATGGGTCTATAGGTAATCATTAGTCGTTTATATAATTGAGTCTGTTGATAAACATTGGTGGTGTTTCTATATGATTTTATACGTAACCATTATTCGCTTTTATAATTGAATATCGATAAACATTGGTTATGTTTCTACATGAGTCTAGGTTTTTAGAAATGAGTCTACCAATAAATATTGGGTTGTGCTTCTACATTAGTCTCTAGGTAATTATTAGTCGCTTTTATCATTGAGTCAATCGGTAGACGTTGGGCGTGTTTCTACATAACCATTAGTCGTTTTTATAATTTAGTCTATCGGTAAATATTTTACTTGAATCCATAGGTAAGCATATAGGTATGTTGGTAAATTAGTCGTTTTTACAAACGAGTTCATTTGCAGACATCACTTGTCTATACTCATGTTCACAAACATCTAGTGTAGTTGTTTGAAGGTAAGTTAATGTGATGATAATATGTAATTATGCTCTTGCGAAGTTGGATTCGTTGGTAATATCGTATTGTAAACTGTTGCTTTTAGTCCTCTTAAGATTTTTGTTGTGGATTCCGAGATGAAATTCGGTCTCCAATGAATGAAAAACGCAAGAATTAAATATAAGAAATTAAATGTATTTACACAATAATACAATGGGTAATACTGTTAGTAAATCCAGGAACTCCGTTAGTGACAATAATATATATATATATATATATATATATATATATATATATATATATATATACAGCCTCGATGTAGGACTTCCTTAGAATCTACGTGCTTGTAACTGTGACTTCTACAAGCAGTTACCTCACA